>CAUYUJ010009010.1:0-22500 GCA_963575745.1 Prorocentrum cordatum | reverse complement strand
CAGAGAGGCAGAGAGACAGACAGACACACAGACAGGCAGACAGACAGACAGTCAGACAGACAGGCAGACAGAGAGATAGAAAGAAAAAGCCTGACATACAGACAGCCAGACGAACGGACGGACGGAGATAGAGACAGAGAGAGAGAGAGACAGAACAGAGACACAGACTCAGACAGAGACAGAGACAGATGCACAGACTGGGCTAGGGGAAGAGGGAAAAATATAGATAGAGATAAAAAGAGAGAGAGAGAGACACGAACAGACGGACTAACTGACTGACTGGCGGACGGACTGAGTGACATGGAGAGCGTGTGAAAAAGAGAGATAGAGAGAGAGAGAGAGACAGAGAGACTGAGACTGAGAGGCCTAATTAGAGACTGGGAGACTGAGACGCCGTGCGCGTCTGAAGTGCATTGGCAGCAACAGCGAAATTCTCGGCACAGGGCGACCAGTGCAAAGCCGCAAGTGGCGGGTGCACCCGGACCCACCTCGAATGCCGGTGGCCCGCCGTCTACACACCAGAAAGAGCGCGGCTGCAGAACAGTGACCGAAAGCGTGAGTGCAACAGGGTGGGATGGAGAGAAAGGGAGAGAGAGAGAGAGAGGGAGAGGGAGAGAGGGAGAGGGAGAGAGCGAGAGGGAGGGAGGGAGGAGGTGAGAGAGACAGAGACAGAGAGAGAGAGAGGAAGCGAGTGCTCGAGGCGGAGCAGGCCGAGCTCGGGCACCGGGAGAGAGGAGGCCGGGAGGAGGCGACAACTGGGGGAAGAGGAGGAGGAGGAGGAGGAGGAGGAGGAGGAGGAGGCCAGGAGGAGGAGGAGGAGGAGGCCAGGAGGAGGAGGAGGAGGAGGAGGCGCAGGGGCGGCGGAGCAGGGAGGAGAGGAGGGGAGGCCGGCGACGGCAGGCCGCAGCGCACGCGCGCGGGAGAGAGGGGGGGCAGGAGGAGGGGGGGGGGGGGGAGCGGGCGAGGGGGAAGGGGCCGCGGGGCTGGCAGCCCCGCGGCCCCGGGGCTTCTGTGGCCCCGCAGCCTGCGGAGGACGCGGTGGGCCGCGGGGCCGCGGAGGGCGAGGGGCTGCGGAGGACGAGGGGGGGGGCCGAGAGGGCGAGGCCGAGGTGCTGCGAGGCTGCAGGGGGAGGGAGGGGCCCCGCGGACCTCGGGGCGCCCCCGGAGGAGCCCGGGAGACACCCCTGAGCCGAGGGGCAGGGCGCCACCCCGGAGCACCGTGGGGCAGCTCCGTGCCCTCCCCGGGCCCTGCCGGTCCTCCTGCTTCCCCCGGCCTGGCTCCCCCGCCGGCTTCGGCGGGGGGGAGGGCAGCCTATCATCCGCCTCCTCATCCGCCTCCTGATCAACCAGCGCCACCGCCCTCCTCCTCCTCCTCCTCCTCCTCCTCCTCCTCCACCACCTTCTCCTCCTCCTCCCGCTTCTCATTTTTCCCAACCATATAGAGAAGCAAAGAGGCGGGAGTCCTCAAGCCCTGCCCTGCTCCATCACAACCTTCATGGCCTCCTGGCCGGCAGTGTCTGCATCGAGACGCGCCTGCTCCTGCTTGCTCCACTGGCCCAGCTCGTTCTCCATGTCCGCACGCGCCTGATCGAACTCGGCGTTCCAGCTGTCGAAGGCCGCCTCGGCCTCCTCGACGGTCTCGAAGACGCCCAGAAGGTACTTGAAGCCAAAGGCGTCGATAGCCTCCGACTTATACAGCTTGTCAGCGATACCCCAGGGGTGCCTGAAGGAGATCTCGTCCACTGCGGGAATCTGCTCGAGGTCCGCCAGGAACTCCTCATCCAGCGGGGGCATCTTCTTGCCAGACTTCTCCTCGAACACCCTCCAGATTTCCTCGGGAGGGTAAACAAATTAGCACGAAAATGGCTGGCTGCCGACAGAACTCGAAAATCCGACCTGGAGGGCGTGACTGGTTTTGAGCTTTTAGTATTCCACCGCCCTTCTTCCCCTTCGGGGGGGAGGGGTTTGCCCCTCCCCCTGCCCACAGACCCCTGGGTTTGGAGGGGGGGAGGTGCGAGATGTCAGAGGCCCTTTTTGTTGGCCTCGGCGACAGTTGTTGTTTACTGAAGTTTGGGCATGTTGGTCTCATGGGGGGGGGTCCTGATTAAGGAGGCCCCTCCTTTGACCAACCTTCTCCAAGATCCGAGGCTCCCAAGGGTGCCCCAAGACGGCCTCAAGGTGCCCAGGAGGCCCCAGAAGGCTCTCAAGAGACCCCCCAGGGCGCCCCAAGAGACCCCCCCAGAGGCAGCGAAGATGCCCAGAGGAGCCCCAAAGATGCCTCGGCGAGAAGGCCAAAACCATAGATGTGACTACGGCAGGTTCGTGTCGTGCCGACCCCGGCGTTGGTTTCCGACACCGCGCTGGATCGTTCAACCTTGAACGATCGGCCATTTCCGCAACGTCCAATCGTTCCACATCGACCGATTCTGGGCCGCCGCCGGCGTTCAACCTTGAACGCCCGCGCTGGGGTCGCCGCTGGTCGACACGACACGAACCTACCGTAAGGTGTTTAGACACATGCCCAGGAGGCCCCAAGAGGCCCCCACGGTGCCCCCTACGGTGCCCTAAAGGGGCTCCCAAGAGACCCCCGTATGAGGGCACCCAAGACGCCTCAAGAGGCCCCCCGGGACTGCCGAGAGACCGCCAAGACGCCCCAAGAGGACGCCAAAAAGCTCTCGAAAGACATCCGACGAGACTCCGAGAGGCATCATGCCTCTGACTTTCTGCTCGCCCTCCTCCTCCTCCTCCTCCTCCTCCTCATCATCATCGTCATCATCACCACCACCACCACCATCAGCATCAGCATCAGCATCAGCATCAGCATCAGCATCAGCATCAGCATCAGCATCAGCATCAGCATCAGCATCAGCATCATCACCACCATCAACAGCATCATCATCATCATCATCATCATCATCATCATCATCATCATCATCATCATCATCATCAGCATCAGCATCAGCATCACCATCAGCATCAGCATCATCATCATCATCATCATCATCATCATCATCATCATCATCATCATCAGCAGCATCAGCATCATGATCATGATCATCAGCATCAGCATCAGCATCAGCATCATCAGCATCATCAACATCATCAGCATCCTCATCCTCATCTTCATTATCATCCTCATCATTCGCCTCCTCCTCATCATCATCCTCTTCCTCTTCATTTTCCTCTTCCTCTTCACCATCCGCCTGCTCGTCCTTCTCATCCTTCCTCCTCCCTCATCTCCCTCTCCCTCCTCCTCCTCCTCCTCCTCCTCCTCCTCCTGCTCCTCCTCCGATTCCTCCATCCTTCCCCTTTCGGGTACGACGTCTTACCCAGCCCTTTATTCTACTGCATTCTCCTGCGCATCCCTGATCAGGGCAACTCGTCTGGGCATCGTCTGTGGATGGGCTGGTAGGGTTACGCGAAGCGTGTAGAATATGGCAAACAGGATGCGATGGTGCTGCTACAGGGTGCCAAACGGCACGAATACACAGTATGGTACCAGGACGATAAGACACGGTGCCATGTTGGCAGCAAAACGGCGCTCTGGATAGTGGCACACACAGCATCACGCGTTGACAACGGCAAACACGGCACGGCAGTCCAACATCTGGAGGGGGGCGAGAGAAGGAGAGCCTCGAGTGCCAGAGAGGGGGGGGGAGGGGCCGCCAGCGCGCGGGAAGGAGAGAGTCTCGAGTGCCGAAGGGGGAGGGGGCGGGCCTCCCAGCGCGCAGGAAGGAGGGAGTCTCGAGTGCAGGAGGAAAGGGGGTTTCCCCTTTCGCTCCCCCCACCCACCTTTCGTGTGTTCGGGGGGGGGGGGCAGCACCCCCCTTCCCAATCCCCCCCCCTCCGCGTCGCGTTCGCTAGGTAATGGTCTATCCGAGCATTGGTGCCAGGCCTGAGCTCTCGTCGGGTGGCCTCCAAATCCCTGATTACCATTCAGACCAAGGTGGGAGCGAGCTGCTCGAATACAGGCCAAAAAGCAAAGTGGATACGTCTCCTTCATGACATCGGCCTTGGTCTTGTACAAGTCCTTCGACTGAGACTTGAAGAAGTTCTTCATGTCCGTGACGTCCTTCTCAATCGTCTCGCGGGCCTTATAGTAGCCCAGGATCAGATCGGTGGTGACCTTCTCCACAGCCGTTTTGTAGTCGTCATCCGACACGCCAAACTGCTCCTTCCAGGACATGAGATTGGAGCCGACCTCGTTGATATCCTGAAACAGGCATCTGGGAAGGACCAGGCTGAACTTCTCGCCGACCGGAGGGACCTCCACAGGAACCCCCGCATTCTCGACCGCCTTCACAAGCATGTCGTGCGAATCCGTGTCGTTGTTCTGAAAATAATACACGTCCTTCATCGGGGAGCTGCTCGGCCAGAACTCCCCCCTGTACGCGGCGTGCGTGGTCCTCAGCGCGGCGAAGTGGTAGCGGCGCTCCGCGTCGCGGTCGATCTCGACGATCCGGCTCTTCAGCCTGAAATCCATCTTGGACTCGGTGCCCTTGAACAGCAGGCCATCTGGGTCAGGAGCCTCAGACCCCGGCTCCTTCTTGTAGTCGTCGGCCTCCGCCTCGAAGAACTTGCCGAGGATCTTCGAGAAGGACTGCACCTTCTCGTCCGGCAGGTCCTTCTTGAACTCGTCGGACTTGCGGAACTTTTTGTTGAACTCCCCCGCCGCCTGGGCGGACGAGAACGAGGACGGTGAGGACGAGAACGAGGAGGAAGATGAGGAGGACGAACAGGATGGCAGAGGGGGAGAGGACACGACCTGGAAGAGACTTGGACGAAGCGGACCGCGCGAAGAGAAGTGGACAGAGCGAGCCCGGGCGAAGCGAACCACCGGGCGCAGCGAACCAAGCGCAGCAAACACCCTGCGAGGTGAACTCAGGCGAAGCGAACCCGGGCGAAGCGAAATTGGGCGAAGCGAACCGGGGCGAAGCGAACCCTGGGCGAAGTAGCGAAATCGGGCGAAGCGAACCCTGGGCGAAGCGAACCGACGGATCTATACAATCCATCTTGGAGCACATGATTGCCCTGGCCAGGCATGATTGTCGCGAGGGATAATGTATTCTGCTTGGGCCACCGAACCTCTCGACCCCTCCCCTAACGTTGGATTGCCGTTCCCAGGCATCTTCCAATCTGAATATTTCAATCCGCGGCACCAAAACTCCCGACCCCTTTCACTGGGGTAGTTCTTCGTCCTGGATCCACTTTTTATGGCCCTGGGGCCCGATCACGGACCCAGTAAACCGAAACGGAGTGAACACGCTGGGGTTAACAACAACTCAAAACCTCCCTCGATTTATATATACACACATATATATATACATACATACATACATACATACATACATACATACGTACATACAAACATACATCATACATACATACATACATACATACATACATACATACAGACAGACAGACAGACAGACAGACAGACAGACAAACAGACAAACAGACAGACAGACAGACAGACATGCATGCGTACATACATACATACACACACATACATACATACAAACATACATACATACATACAGACAGACATACATGCATGCATGCATGCATGCATACATGCACACATACATACACATATTTATTGGTCGGCGGCCGCGCGACTACGGTCTGGCGGCAACAAGCGTGTCCAGGCTAATTGCACACAAGAAGTGCGGTGCACGTGCAGTGGGCAAAATGCTCCACGTTCCCAGTGACGCACCTAGGCGCCGCCCGGTCCAGAAGAACGACTGCACAGTGGTGCAAGTGCTACGGAACGTCGCCCTTGCGGCGCCAAGCTCCGAGCATCACCCCAGACAAACAACTGGCACCAGCCCGGGGGACCGGCTGCTGGTGGTGGAAAACAAGGGCCGTCGGCGTTGAAGGCTGGAACACTCAGCGCGCAGCCAACGAACGCCACTTCAGAGCTGTTGGGGCTGGCGGCGGCCGACGGACGAGTCGGCACCGGTGGAAAAGGGAAGGTGCGCCGAGAAACGCGGGCGCGGCATCACTCTGGCAAGGCAGCCCGTCACAATCACCCTCACCTCGGTGGGGCCGCCGTCCTTCCGAAGCCACAGTGTCGACCGGCTGCGAGAGGGCTCCTGCAGCCCGCAGAGTGCGCCTTGGCGTGGAAAAGGGGGGTGCAGCTAACCGCCGCAAGAGATACGTAACTGGACGGCAGCTGCACGCCGAGAGCGCATACACGTGTGGGGGGTGCAGCGAACCGCCGCGGTAGTCACGTAGAAGGAAGGGGGGGGTGGCCGAACAGCGCCTGTGGAGCCCGGGATGGAGTGCGCCAGCGTCGGACGCGCCACTTGGACGGCCATGTGCCGCATCATTACGCAGGACAGCGCCGATGCAGCCCGAGCTGGAGTGTGCCAGCGTCGGACGCGTCACACGGGGGGCACATGCGCAGCAGCCTTACGCAACATATCGATCCGTGGAAGGGGGATCCTCCGAGCAGCCTGCTCTCCTGGCCACCCGCTCTGGCTACTGCAGCCGCCGCGGGCGAACCCCGGGGGCACAGAGAAGGACGCCCACCAGGCCAAGCATTCGGCGCCGCCCCACACCGTGGCCGGCCTGCGGCCCTTAGAGTGCGCCTTGCCGCGGAGAAGGGGGGTGCAGCTAACCGCCGCAAGATAAACGCAACTCGATGGCAACTGCACGCCGAGAGCGTCTGCACGTATGGGGGGCGCAGCTAACCGCCGCAGAAGACACATAGAAAGATGGGGGGGGTGGCAGGACAACGCTGGCGCAGCCCGAGCTGGAGTGCGCCAGCGTCGGGCGCGCCACACGGGGGGTACATGCGCAGCAGCCTTACGCAACATAGCTGGAGCAGCAAACAGCCCCTTCCGTTCCCATCCGGTCCGCCGCAAGTGTGACTGCGAGAGCCCCGTCTATGACACATCGACCTTTCGTTGACACGGGGGGTGCAGCTAACCGCCGCAGAACACGATTGGATGGAAAGTGCATCTGTGAGGGCCCTATCCATGATTGGAAAGTGCCTCCGCCTCTGCTCTCAGCGCCGCAACTGATGACAGCGGGCGCACTTGCCGCTGAGAGCGGCGGGGAAGCTGATCGACGGCCTGACGGGGGATGCAGCAAGCCGCCGCGTAACACGATTTGGTGGAAAGCGCGTCAGCGAGAGCCCCATCTATGATACATCGGCCTTTCGTTGACACGGGGGCTGAGCTAACCGCCGCAGAACACGATTAGTTGGAACGTGAGTCTGCGAGAGCCCCATCTGTGATACACCGACCTTTCGTTGACACGGGGGGGGGCAGCTAACCGCCGCAGAACACGATTAGTTGGAAAGTGTGTCTGCGAGAGCCCCATCTGTGGTGGATAGTGCCTCCGCCTCTGCTCTCAGCGCTGCAATTGATGACAGAGAGCGCCGTGTAGACGAAACGTGCACGAGAGGGGGGCACCTGATCCCTGCGCGTGCGATGCCACGAGGTGGGGCAGCGATCTGCCCTGCTGCTGCTGCTGCTGCTGCTGCTGCTGCTGCTGCTGCTGCTGCTGCTGCTGCTGCTGAGGGAGCAAGGGTACCTCTGAGTCTTCTCTTGGGTTTTGCTGGCTCCCATAGGGGGGTGTTGTTGCTGTGGCAGCGGCGGGGTGCTGTTGCTGCAGCATCTGTAGCTGCTGCTGTGGCTGTGGTGGGGGGTGCTGCCGCTGTTGCTGCCGCTGCTGCGGTTGCTGCTGCTGCTGCGGCTGCTGGGTTCTGTTGCTGCTGCTGTTGCTGTTGCTGCTGCTGCTGCTGCTGCTGCCCTGCTGCTGCGGCTGCTGCTGGCCGTGGGGCTGGCCGTGGGGCTGGCCGTGGGGCTGGCCGTGGGGCTGGCCCCGGGGCTGGCGGTGGGGCTGTCCGCGGCGCCGCCGGCCGCCGCCGCCGCCGCCGCCGCCGCCGCCGCCGGCGGGGGGCCGGCAGCGGCGGCGGCAGCGGCAGCAGCAGCGGCCGCCGAAGGCAGCCGCGACGCCGGCCGCGGCGCCGCCGGCCGCCGCCGCCGCCGGGGGGGAACCGCTGTCGGCGGCAGCGGAGGCGGCGGCGGCGGCGGCAGCGGCGGCGGCCGAGGCGCAGGCAGCCGAGGGGGCGACTGCGGCGGCGCCAGCCGCCGCGCCCCCCGCCGCCGCCGCCGGCGGGGTGCCGGCAGCGGCGGCGGCAGCGGCAGCAGCAGCGGCCGCCGCGAGGGCAGCTGCGACGCCGGCCGCGGCGCCGCCGGCCGCCGCCGCCGGGGGGGACCCGGTGGCGGCGGCAGAGGCGGCGGCAGCGGCGGCAGCGGCCCGCGGCGCCCGCGGCGCAGCGGCGCCGGCGGCGCCCGCGGCGCCCGCGGCGCCCGCGGCGCCCGCGGCGCCCGCGGCGCCAGCGGCGCCCGCGGCGCCGGGGCGCCGTCGGCGCCCGCGGCGCCCGTGGCGCCCGCGGCGCACGCGGCGCCCGCGGCGCAGGCGGCGCGGGGGAGCCCGGGGGGGCGGCCGCCAGCTGCGGCCGCGGCTCCAGCTGCGCCAGCGGCGCCCGCGGCGCCCGCGGCGCCCGCGACCCGCCGCCGAGCCCCATCACCCGGGCCCGAGCGCCGCACCTGAGCAGGGGCGGGCTCGAGCTGAGACGGCTTGAGGCAAGGGCTACGGATACATACACATACACAAACACACACAACTAAGTATAACAACAAGTAAATAACTAACGATATACCACATGGCATTACATTATACTATATCCCGTTACATTGCATTACATTACATTATATTACAATACATTACATTACATTACATTACATTGCATTGCATTACATTCCACTCCATTCCATCACATTACATTACATTACATTTCATTCCATTCCATTACATTGCATTGCATTACATTACATTACATTACATTACATTACATTACAATACCTTACATTACATTACATTACATTGCATCACATCACATCACAATACATTACATTACATCACATTACATTACAGTACATTACATTACACTACAATACAATACAACACATTACATTCCATTCCATTATATTACATTATGTTGTATCGCATCGCATTACATTACATTCCAACACATTACATTACATTGCGTTCCATTGCATTACACTATTCTACGCTTTAAAACATGACATGACATATCATTGCATACATGCATTCATACATACCTATATACACACATACACACATGCACACACACACACACCAGCATACACCGATACACACGAACATACATACATACATGCATGCATACACACATTCCACTGCACTACAATAACTTGCATTACATTGCATTACATTACATTACAGTACAGTGCATCACACTACAATGCATTACAACATGTTACATTGCATTACATTGTATTGCATTACGTTGCATGACATTGCGTCACAACGCATTACCTTACACTATATTACATGGCATTACTCTACACTGGATTACACTGCATGGCATTACATTGAATACATTACATGGCAGTGTATGACATACATACATACCTGCATGCATGCATGTATACATACACATACAAACGCACATACAAACAGACATATAGACCGACAGACAGACAGGCAGACAGACGGACAGACATGCATACATATATACGCAGGTGTACATGAAATATGTGTACTCAATGTGTGTACCCAATGTGTGCGTGCGAAGCACGTCCCGGAGGGTGCCCGTACTGCACGTGTCCCTGCGGGCGCGTGCCATGACACGTCCCAGAGGGTGACCGTGTACAGCGTGTGATGATGGTGCGACTGCTAGCTATAGTAAGAGGTGGCTCAAGAGGCTACTAGGAAGCCTCCATGTCCTCTTCCTCCACCTCCTCCTCCTCATCCTCCTCCTAATCATCCTCCTCCCTTTCGTGATCCTTCGCCTCATGCTCCTCCAAGCGTTCCCCGAGAAGTTTCCACTGCGGCTCGGGGAACACCTGGTCCGATAACTCATCCAAGCTCTGGACCCCAACGTTTGGCCACAGAGGTGCTTTTCAACAAAAAGCAGGGGGCGGCGGTGATTCGCCGAAAGCGTCTTCGATCCGTCGCCTCCTGTGGCCTTGCCACAGGGGTTGCCTGGCGTGCTGGATGTTTCAAAAATGCTGGTTCTTGAAACTCTGCCTGGAGCTTCGGCCGACGCCGCCAGCCACCCGGAAGGAAGGCTGCGTCCAAGGTGGCTGCAAAGGTTTTTCCTGAATTTGCCTCCAAAACGGCCAAGATGACCCCCCAGTCCGCCAAAAATGATCCAAGATGGCCTCCTGGACGGCACAAGAAGGTCAAAGGGTCAAAGATGCTTCCAAGTCCGCCCAAGAAGTCTCACAGACGGCCCAAGACGGCACAAGAGTCCCCCAAGAGGCTTTGAAGACTCCAGGAGGGCCCGAAGAGGCCCAAATCATTGATTTTCACTAGGTTTTGAAGCATGTTGGCATCACCATCTTTTCGGCCTTCGACGGCCTAAGACGGCCCAAGAGGCCCCCAAGATCGCCCGGGAGGCCTCCACTCCAAGCTGGCCCCAGAACGGCCCAAGTAGCCCCCAAGGCGGCCCCAAGAGGGCCCCAAGACGGCCCAAGAGGCCTCCAAAACGCCCAAGATGGCCCCCAAGACGGCCCTGGAGCGCCCCGAGAAGGCCCAAAGACGGCCCATAGAGGTCCTCAAGACGGCTTCCGACTGTGTCAGACATGCCAAGATCGCCTTACGACGGTCAAAGAGGCCCCCAAGAGGGCCCCCTAAGAGGCCCGAGGAGGCCTCCAAGAGGCCCCTAGGAATCTCCCAGCTGTTTTATAATCTTATTATTTATATTATTACTACTGTTATTATCAATATTAATATTACTATTATTAATATTATTATATTATTATGATTAGTAGTATTATTATTATTATTCATATCATTGTTCGTCTTCTCATTATTATTATCATTATTCGTAATATTAGTATTATTCTTATTATTCGCATTATCAGTCTTATTGGTATTGCGACTACTGATATTATTATTCGTGGTATTATCATGTTTATTGATTTTAGTTGTTCTATGTGCGGTAATACGATTCGTGAGACAATATTACTGAAATTATTAACATTGCCATTATGAACGTTATGATTGGCATTATTACTATTGTGCTGATAACTATGATTAATGGCATTCCTAGCGTTAGCATCAATATTGTTCACCTTAGTACTCGTGAAAGTAGTAGTAGTAGTAGTAGTAGTAGTAGTAGTAGTAGTAGTAGTAGTAGTAGTAGTAGTGGTGGTAGTAGTAGTAGTAGAAGTAAAAGTACTAGTAGCAGTAGCGGTACTAGTAGTAGCAGTAATAGTAGCAGTAGTAGTAGTCGTAACAGTAGCAACTACTACTACTACTACTACTACTGCTACTACTACTACTACTACTGCTACTACTACTACTACTACTACTACTACTACTACTACTACTACTACTACTACTACTACTACTACTACTACTACACTACTACTACTACTACTACTACTACTACTACTACTACTACTACTACTACTACTACTACTACTACTACTACTACACTACTACTACTACTACTACTACTACTACTACTACTACTACTACTACTACTACTACGCTACTACTACTACTACTACTACTACGATACTACTACTACTACTACTACTACTACTACTACTACTACTACTACTACTGCTACTACTACAACTACGACGACTACTACTACTACTACTACTACTACTACTACTACTACTACTACTACTGACTACCACTACCACTACTACTACTACTACTACTACTACTACTACTACTACTACTACTACTACTACCACTGCTACTAACTACTTCCTACTACTTCCTACTACTTCCTACTACTACTACTACTACTACTACTACTACTACTACTACGACCGATACTACTACCAATGCTACTACCGATACTACTACTACTACTACTACTACTACTACTACTACTACTACTACTACTACGACTACTACTACTACTCATACTAATAATTTTAGTAGTGGCAGTCGTCGTAGTAGTAGTAGTAGTAGTAGTAGTAGTAGTAGTAGTAGTAGTAGTAGTAGTAATAATAGCATAACTATTAGTCTTAAAAATAGTAGTAGTAGTAGTAGTAATAATAATGGTCGCAGTAGTATTGTTTCTGTCTTATTAATAATATTAGCAGTGGAATTCGTGTTTCCATTATCCCCATCATCATGCGCATCATCGGTAAAACAATAATAATCCGCCGACCCTGTCAGCGTGTGGAAGAGGCTGCTCCGTTTAGCTCGACGTCGTTGTCATCATGGTCGTTGTCGTCGTCGTCGCCTTCGCCGCTAGCCCCTTCCCTTTGATGCATTCCCCGCCAGTGGAGGGGGGGGGTCCCGGGGGGGGTCCGGGCGGGTGGTCCCAGGGAGGGGTCGCCACCCAAATACGACTGCCCTCCGGCGGGTCCCACATACGACTCCCCCCGGGGCGGTTCGGGTGCCCAGAAAAGCTCCAAGAACGCAAAAGTGCCCCCAAATGCCCCAAAGAAGGTGATCGAGGGCCCGAATCGCCGAAGTATTGGTCCAAGTCGCCAAAGTAGCCTCCAGACGGCTCAAAAGGTTTTCAAAACGCCCCAAGAGACCTCCAAGAGGACTTCCAAGAGGGCCCCAACTGGCAAAAATCATGGATTTCCCTCAGGTTTTTCCCTACCTAGGCTCTGCCTAGAAGGGTTCTTACTCTCTTTGCTTAAAGGGCCGGGCAGTGCTAACCGCCCCGGGCGGTTCCCCCAGTCCCCGCCCCGCGGTTCCCCCAGTCCCCTGGGAGCTTTAGCCTTAGCTTTAGCTTTAGCTTAACTTTAGCTTTAGCTTTAGCTTTAGCTTTAGCTTAGCTTTAGCTTAGCTTTAGCTTAGTGTTAGCTTAGCTTTAGCTTAGCTTTAGCTTAGCTTTAGCTTAGCTTCAGCTTAGTGTTAGCTTAGCTTTAACTTAGCTTTAGCTTAGCTTTAGCTTAGCTTTAGCTTAGCTTTAACTTAGCTTCAGCTTAGTTGTAGCTTAACTTTAGCTTAGTGTTAGCTTAGCCTTAGCTTAGATTTAGCTTAGTTTTAGCTTAGATTTAGCTTAGCTTCAGCTTACTGTTAGCTTAGCTTTAGCTTAGCTTTAGCTTAGCGTTAGCTTAGCTTCAGCTTAGCTTAGCTTTAGCTTAGCTTTAGCTTAGCTTTAGCTTAGCTTTAGCTTAGCTTTAGCTTAGATAGCTTAGCTTAGCTTAGTAGCTTAGCTTTAGCTTAGCTTTAGCTTAGCTTTAGCTTAGCTTTAGCTTAGCTTTAGCTTAGCTTCAGCTTAGCTTTAGCTTAGCTTTAGCTTAGCTTTAGCTTAGCCTTAGCTTAGCTTTAGCTTAGCGTTCGCTTAGCTTCAGCTTAGCTTCAGCTTAGCTTTAGCCTAGCTGTAGCTTAGCTTTAGCTTATAGTTAGCTTTAGCTTTAGCTTAGCTTTAGCTTAGCTTTAGCTTAGCTGTAGCTTAGCTTTAGCTTAGCTTCAGCTTTGCTTTAGCTTATATTTAGCTTTAGCTTTAGCTTAGCCTTAGCTTAGCTTTAGCTTAGCTTTAGCTCAGCTTCAGCTTAGCTTTAGTTTAGCTTTAGCTTAGCTTTAGCTTAGCTTTACTGTTACTACTAATGCTGCTTTCCTAGGGGCTCCAACTCCTAGGTAGGGTCGCACGGGGATAATTGGCAGATTTCGGCATCCTCGCCTTGTCAGCTTCCCGACGCTCCACTCCAAGACAGACCAAGAGGCCCCCAAGACCGCCCCAAGATGGCCCAAGAGGCCTCCAAGAGGCCTCCAAGAGGGCCCCAAAACGAACCAAGAGGGCCCCAAGACCGCCCAAGAGGCCTCCAAGACAGCCGAAGAGGCCCAAAAGACGGCTCCAAGAAGGAGCCCAGACGGGGGACCCGAAAGGTCATTTCGACCCCTCGGCCTGAGAAGCTCCCAGGAGGCCCCCAGAGGCCCCTAAGAAGCCCCTCAAGAGGAAAGAGGCCCCCAGGAAGCCCCACGAGGCCCCCACGAGGCTCCCAAGCGGCCCCCAAGAGCCTCCCGAGAGGCCCCCAAACTACCCCCAAGAGGCCCCCGAAACCGCGCGTCGTCGTCGTCGTCGTCGTCGTCGTCGTCGTCGTCGTCGTCGTCGTCGTCGTCGTCGTCGTCGTCGTCTTTCAGGGTCGGCCGCACCAGCCGTAAGCTCTTCGCAATAGTATTAGCAGCAGCAGCAGCAGCAGAGGCAGCAGCAGAGTAGCAGGAGTAGCACCAGCAGCAGCAGCAGCAGCAGCAGTAGTAGTAGCACTAGTAGTAGTAGTAGTAGTAGTAGTAGTAGTAGTAGTAGTAGTAGTAGTAGTAGTAGTAGTAGTAGTAGTAGTAGTCGTAGTAGTAGTAGTAGTAGTAATAATAATAGTAGTAGTAGTAGTAGAAGACGTAGTAATAGTAGTAGTAGTAGTAGTAGTAGTAGCAGTAGTCGTCATAGTAGTGGTAGTAGTGGTGGTACTGGTAGAAGTCGTAGTAGTAGTAGTAGTAGCAGCAGCAGCAGTAGTAGTAGTAGTCGTAATAGTAGTAGTAATAATAGTAGTAGTAGTAGTAGTAGTAGTAGTAGTAGTGGTGGCAGTAGTAGTAGTAGTAGTAGTAGTTGTTGTTGTTGTTTTAGTAGTAGTAGGTAGTGGTAGTGTAGTAGTGGTAGTAGTAGTGGTAGTGGTAGTAGTGGTAGTGGTAGTGGTAGTGTAGTGGTAGTGGTAGTGTTAGTGGTAGTGGTAGTGGTAGTGGTAGTGGTAGTGGTAGTAGTAGTAGTGTAGTGGTAGGGGTAGTGGTAGTGGTAGTGGTAGTGGTAGTGGTAGTAGTAGTAGTGGTAGTGGTAGTAGTGTAGTAGTAGTAGTAGTAGTAGTAGTAGTAGCAGAGTAGCAGTAGTAGTAGTAGTAGTAGTAGTAGTAGTAGTAGTAGTAGTAGTAGTAGTAGTAGTAGTAGTAGTAGTAGTAGTAGTAGCAGTAGTAGTAGCAGTAGTAAGAGTAGCAGTAGTAGTAGCAGTAGTAAGAGTAGTAGTAGTAGTAGTAGTAGTAGTAGTAGTAGTAGGAGTAGTAGGAGTAGTAGTAGTAGTAGCAGTAGTAGTAATAGTAGTAGAAGTAGTAGTAGTAGTAGCAGTAGTAGTAGTAGAAGTAGTAGCAGCAGTAGTAGTAGTAGTACTAGCACTAGCAGTGACAATATTAGTAGTAGTAGTAGTAGTAGTAGTAGTAGTAGAGTAGTAGCAGTAGTAGTAGCAGTAGTAGTAGCAGTAGTAGTAGTAGTAGTTAAGCGTAGTCGTAGAATGGTTGTAGTAAAACTAGTACCAGTACTAGTACGAGTAGTCGTACTCGTAGAAGTAGAAAGAGTAATAATAGCAACAGTAGTCGTAGTAATAATGTTAGTATGCGTTTAGGTCTTACGGGTAGTAACATCACGGTGCTTACAAGTATTATTACGAGTGGTAGTACTAGTACTCGTAGCACTTGTAGTGGTAGTAGTAGCTGTAATAGTAGTAGTAGTCGTAGTAGTAGTAGTAGTTGTTGTAGTCGTAGTAGTCGTAGTAGTAGTAGCAGTAGTACTAGTAGTAGTAGTAGTAGTAGCAGTAGTAGCCGTAGTAGTAGTAGTCGTACGATTAGTAGTATAGTTATTAGTCGTCTCAGTGTGACTGCCATGATTATTCATATTTGTACGACTAAAGCTCGTATGTCTCGTCTTAGGGCGGCCATGTTTCGCCGTGGGCCTCTTATACATGTATAGAGAGATCTATGTGTGTGCGCATGCAGGCGTCGAGAAATGTATACATACATACATATATTTCATACATGTATAAGCATGCATACATACATATATGCATGCATGCACGCATACATACATACATACATACATTCATACGTAATTACTTACTTACATACATACATACATGCATACATACATACATAAATGCATACATACATACATACATACATACATGCATGCATGCATGCATACATACATACATACATACATACATGCATACTAGAACCACGCGCGCGCTTCGCGCGCGCTTAGGTTCTGTCGAGTCACAGACCCAGGAATCGCTGTGAGAAGAAATTGGTGACGCGAAGCGTCGTGGGGGCGTCCTTGGACGTCTGGGGTCTCCTGGGGCCTCTTGAGGGGCCTCCTGGGGGCCTCCTGGCGGCCTCTTGGGGCGGAAGGCTCGAGCTTGCGGTTCGTGGTCCCCCTCTGGGCCCCCTCTTGGGCCCGTCTTGGGGCCCTCTTGGGCCATCTTGGGCGCCTCTTGGGCCGTCTTGGGGCCCTCTTGGGCTGTCCTTGGGCCTCCTTTGGGCCTCTTGGGGGTCTCCTGGGGCCTCTTGAGGGGCCTCCTGATGGCCTCCTGGCGGCCTCTTGGGGCGGAAGGCTCGAGCTTGCGGTTCGTGGTCCCCCTCTGGGCCCCATCTTGGGCCCGTCTTGGGGCCCTCTTGGGCCATCTTGGGCGCCTCTTGGGCCGTCTTGGGGCCCTCTTGGGCTGTCCTGGGGCCCTCTTGGAAGCTTCTTGGGCCGTCTTGGGGCGGTCTTGGGCGCCTCTTGGGCCGTCCTGTAACGTCGGAAAGCCCAAAAGACAACTTTGTTGAAAATGTACGTTTTACGAAGGGAATGGGCCAATTTTTGCGTCTAGGGGCCCTCTTGGGACGCATGTTGGAGGCTTCTTGGGGCCTCTTGGGGGCGTCCTTGGACGTCTGGGGTCTCCTGGGGCCTCTTGAGGGGCCTCCTGGGGGCCTCCTGGCGGCCTCTTGGGGCGGAAGGCTCGAGCTTGCGGTTCGTGGTCCCCCTCTGGGCCCCCTCTTGGGCCCGTCTTGGGGCCCTCTTGGGCCATCTTGGGCGCCTCTTGGGCCGTCTTGGGGCCCTCTTGGGCTGTCCTGGGGCCCTCTGGGAAACTTCTTGGGCCGTCTTGGGGCGGTCTTGGGCGCCTCTTGGGCCGTCCTGAACGTCGGAAAGCCCAAAAGGCGACTTTGTTAAAAATGTACGTTTTACGAAGGGAATGGGCCAATTCTTGCGTCTAGGGGCCCTCTTGGGACGCATGTTGGAGGCTTCTTGGAGCCTCTTGGGGGCGTCCTTGGACGTCTGGGGTCTCCTGGGGCCTCTTGAGGGGCCTCCTGGGGCCTCCTGGCGGCCTCTTGGGGCGGAAGGCTCGAGCTTGCGGTTCGTGGTCCCCCTCTGGGCCCCCTCTTGGGCCCGTCTTGGGGCCCTCTTGGGCCATCTTGGGCGCCTCTTGGGCCGTCTTGGGGCCCTCTTGGGCTGTCCTGGGGCCCTCTTGGAAGCTTCTTGGGCCGTCTTGGGGCGGTCTTGGGCGCCTCTTGGGCCGTCCTGTAACGTCGGAAAGCCCAAAAGACAACTTTGTGAAAAATGTACGTTTTACGAAGGGAATGGGCCAATTTTGCGTCTAGGGGCCCTCTTGGGACACATGTTGGAGGCTTCTTGGGGCCTCTTGGGGGCGTCCTTGGACGTCTGGAGGCCATCTTCAGCATCTCGGAGCCCTCTTGGAGGCCTCTTGGAAGTTTCTTGGGCCGTCTTTTTTTTTTCAAATCCAGGATCGCCGACGCAGTGATGCCGCCTCCGGCGCCGCCCGTGGCGCGCTCCACGCACCAGGGAGCGGGGTCCAGCGCCGATCCAAGAACAATAAATTCGCGCAGACTCCCGACATATTATTTTAAGACGTGTTTTAAAATGCGACGCTTGTTTACGGTTTTAGGCGTCTGGAGCCTGAGGGAGAGGAGAAAAACGGAAGGAAGGGGAGAAAGGCTGGTGAGGCGCGGGCGCCTCTAGAAAAGCTCTCACGCTCGCGTGAAGGCGGGTGGGCCCCCTAGATTGGCCAAATGTGCAGTTGTTTTCTCCTCGTACTCCGTTTTTTCCTTCTCCTTCTCTTCTCGTTACTTTCTTCCTCCTCCATATCCCCGTCCACCACTCCCCAGCCAACACTGCAAGTCAGAGCGACGAGATCGACCCGCCACCAGTCGCGCGGCTCCCCTTGCTGTCTGACCTCTGGGCGCTGTCAGATGCGCCAGCGCCCGCGGGGGCCTCGAGACGCGGCCCGCTCGTTACCACCGACTGTGCCGCCTGGTCGATGAGTCGCGGTGGGGTCAGGGTGTTGCCGGCGTCCTCCAGGGCCGCGGCCGCGGCCGCGCCAGCGCCATCCGACTCGAGGACGCCTGCTGACAAAGGGGCGTGAGAGCGCACGGGCGCGCTGACGCGCCTGGTCCAACGCTGATCCTGGATCCACTTGGAGTTCTCGAGAACCAGCTTCACCACGCACGAAGGTCGGTCCAGGCCCTCAGTCCAGTCCTCGCCGCCTGGCGGATCCACGAACACTCTCAGCGAGTTCTCGATGGCGAAACGCATACGATGATGCTGCTTACTGAAACGGAAACTCACCCCGTCCACAGCGGGCAGCTCGAGTCTAGTGGACTCCTCGCAGGCATGACGAACCCACCACTTCAAGTCATTTCGCTGATCTGGCCGAGTACATGGCAGAAGAGTTCTCTGGGTGGCACAGATGTGCGCCCAAGAGCTGCCAACTAACATCTCGAAGGCAGTGGTGCAACGCAACATGGTTAACCCTGGTGACATACCGTCGACCCAAACAGCAACCTCGGAAATAGAAGACGATACGCCAGACTCCCCTTCAGAATTGGTGCCAGAATCACCGTGTTCAGTCTCGTGCGACGCACCCCGGCTCTGAACATCCATATTCATTTCAGCACTAGGCATTGTCGGCACTCTCGGGTGCGTCCTTGGTGGAGGCAGGTCCGCAAATTCTCGAAAGCCGACAAGGTACGACTCCTTTTCATCACCACTACGGAAGCGCACGCAGAACACTTCCACCGACACAGAGATGCCACAAGTGTCCCGCAGTTTGACGTGAAAAGCCGTGCAGAAATCGTCACACGCAGTACTGGAGGTCACGTGTTCGGCAAACTTGTCGCGGTCGGCCTCCGCGGCAAGAAAAGACGATATGCTCACTCCCGCCAACGATCGAGGCTCGCTGTGCATTAGCAAAGCCGCAAACTGTTCGGAAGGCCACGCGAGCATCAGCTTGGCATCGAGCTCGACCACGGCGTCACAAACGCCTGCTAAGATCGACTTTGCGGCGCGCAACTCGCTCCGACATGCTTGAGCCTCTAAGAGGGCATTGACCACCATTGAGAACACGACGTGCAACATAACCAAAGATACAACGACCCCAATCCAAGCAAGAAACACGTCATTTGTGGTTTTAGGGTCGTGGCACGGTATGCCATTGGATTTGCCAGCAAGCGCTGTGGACGCAGCGGACAGATAGCAGAGTGTCGTCCAAAACAAATTCGCTGGAAGGCTGAAGTCAATCATGCAGTACATTACGCAATCATACACTATTTGAAACTTGAGGGGGCTGATCGATTCCGCGAATTGCAGCAGCGGTGACAGAGAAATCGCATGTGAGAGTGACAGAAGGGAATACCATACATGAAGTCGTGATGGGGTCAACAAGCTAGGAAACACATTGACTGACACAATTATCACCCCAGAGAAAGCATAATGCAAGCGCCTGGGAACGGTATGCGGGCGGTCATCTGCGGGGAAGAAAAAGATCGGGAAAACTACCCCGACGGCTGCGACACAAAAGAACTGGTAGCTTCTCCGTGACATGGCAAGCCTGATGGATTGCTTGCGCTTGTGAACAGATTGTTGAGTGCCGTCTTTCCCAAGAATGACCGTCCTGACGACTGTAGAGAACGCGAGCAATCGAACATAGTAATCGGGAAACCAAGACCTTGAGGCGCCCTCGGTCCACAACTGCCAAGCCAGGCGCCCCAGCAGCATAGCGGCGCAGGCCGCAATGCCGATAAGCTCCACTTGGTGGACAATCTCAGATAAGTCTGGCACGATCATTGGAGAGATCGGCTTGGCACCTAGCTCGTGCGGAAAGTCAGTCTGTCTAATACTCCATGTCAAAAGGCACTAATCCCAAAACTTGAGCCAAAATGGCTACGGAAAGTTTCTTGGGCCGTCTTGGGCGCTTCTTGGGCCGTCTTGTCTGACTGGGGAGGCCTCCGGCAAGCCCCGACGAGCCTCCGGGCCCCCCGGGGTGCACATTTGTGGTCGAGGTCCCGGCCCCGGGCCCCCGGACCCGGTGCGCCGATATATGTATACACACACAACTACATACATACAGTCAAACAAACATACATACATACATACATACATACACAGACATACATACATACATACATACATACATACATACATACATACACGCATGCATACATACATACATAAATAGATAGATACATACATACATACACACACATACGCCACAGTGCCTCTGGCACGAAGTGGAATGCCCCCAGGCTCATGCAGCACTGAGAGATTGACGCTGTGCTGCTTCTGCAGCGGGATTTTCTGTATTAAAGACCGGACCAATCGTGTCCCAGGCCTTCCCAAGCTTTCCCGAGCTGGCTCCCGTGAATTTTGGGGTATTTCCTGCGCCTTCTGGGGACGCTGCGCCCCAAAAAATAACCTCCCGAATCCTCCCGTGAGTCAAAGAGGACTCCGAGTCGCCGAACGATCGCTACAAGACGTCCAAGATGGCCTCTCAAGATGGCCCAAGAGGCCTCCAAGACGCCACAAGTGGCCTTCAAGAGTCCTCCCATGAGGCCCCGAAAGGCAAAATCATAATTGAAGGTTTTGCGCGTTCTCGCCTTTGCTGCTGTCCGACGCTCTAAGACGGCCCAAGAGGCCCCTAGGACCACCCCAAGACGGCCCAACAGGCTTCCAACAAGGCCCCAAGACGGCCTAAGAGCGCCCCGCGCCCCAAGACGGCTCAAGAGGCGCCCAAGACGGCCTACGAGGGCCTTAAGACGGCCCCAGAAGGGGGCTCAAGAGAGGGAACACAAACCACAAATCCGAGCCTTCCGCCCCAAGATACCCCCAGGAGGCCCCACGAGGCGCCCAGAGGCCCCAAGAGGCCCCAAAGAGGCCCCCAAGAGGCCCCCAAGAGGCTCACAAGAGGCCCCCAAACGGCCCCGAAGAGGCCTCAAAACTGCTTCCAAGAGGCCCCCGAGAGCTCCCCCACGAGATCCCAACGAACATCCAATTGGCTTGATACTCGCAGCCCGGGATCACAGGGGTGCCTGGCATGCTAGACCCTATACGGCTTGGTTTTGATTCTTTTCCAAAAGAACTCCCCCTGGGCCTTCGGCCCAGCGCGCTGGCCACCCAGAAAGCATCCGAAGAATCATCCCTCCTGGCCCGAATCGCCTCCAAGACGGCGAAGACGGCCCAAGATGGCCTTCAAGACGGCCAAAATGGCCTCCAAATTCGCCCAAGATGGTCCAAGATGGCCTCCAAAACGGCCCAAGAGGGTCGGAGATGACTCCAAGTCCGCCCAAGAGGCCACCAAGACGGCCTCAGACGGCTCCAAGATGGCCCAAAGCGGCGCAAGAGGATCCCCAAGAGGTCTCCAAGACGGCCCAAGAGGCATATCCAAGAGGGCCTCAGGAAGGCCCAAAAGACCCAAATCATTGATTTTCTTCTAGGTGTTTGATGGATTCTAACATTTGTTTCTGTTCGGCCTTTCGACGGCCCAAGACGGCCCAAGAGCCCCCAATGATCGCCCCAAGATCGGCCAAGAGGCCTCCAAGATGGCCCCATGACGGCCGAAGAGGCCCCCAAGGCGGCCCCAAGAGGGCCCCAAGACGGCCCAAGAGGCCTCCTAGACTCCCAAAATGGCCGCCAAGACGGCCCTGGAGCACCCCAAGAGGGCCCCAAGTCGGCCCAGAGAGAAAGATGGCTTCCGACGGCGTCAGACGGGCCAGGAACGTTCTAAGACGGACACAGAAGCCCCCGAGAAGCGCCTGAAGGCCCCCAAGAAGCCCAAGGAGACCCACAATGTTCACCTCAAGAGGCCCAAGGAGGCCCAAGAAGGCCCCCAAGATGCCCCAAGATGCCTCCAAGAGTGCCCCATAGAGCCTTCCAAGATGCCCCCTCCTCCTCCTGCTCCTCCTCCTCCTCCCCCTCCCCCTCCTCCTCCCCCTCCTCCTCCTCCTCCTCCTCCTCCTCCTCCTCCTGATCTTCCCCGACGTCCTCCTCCAAGTGTTCCCCGCAGGGTTTCCACCACAAACGGGGGAACACATGATCCGATAGCTTGGCAGAGCTCTTGCCACAGCGCTCGGCTATATGTCGTCGGAGGTCGGGGTCCCAGGTTGTTCTGTGAAGGTCTCGGGGGCCTGAAAAGGAGGCCTCTGGAAGCCAAGTCAGTCAGTGAGCAGTGCATCCTGTGGCCGCGCGGGCAAGAAAGCACTCAAAAAGCTCGGGTGGTGCGCCAGATGCGTCCCTGATGCAGCCAGAGCTGGAAGCCACCAGGGGTCACAGATCGGCCGCCCGATCTCGTCGGAGGCGCCCAACGTCCGCGCCCCCTCCGCACGCCTGCTTCTTCAGCATGGTGCTCTCCTCCGGCGTCAGGGAGCCGCGCCACGCCTCGAAATCTTCCTCGGGCGCGCGCGGGCGCTGCACCGGCCGCACGCC
>CAUYUJ010009009.1:10000-36829 GCA_963575745.1 Prorocentrum cordatum | reverse complement strand
AAAGTAACCAAATGTCGAGATCATCGAAGCAGATCATTGATTTGCCGTCCATAACCTATTGTCGTATATCATGTACCTTGCGAAACCAAAAAAGCCGGGAAGTGACGTCAGGCGACCGACAATGACATGAAACAGTGCATAAATGTGGGGGTAACTTGCTTCCAAACAAGTGTCTCGAACAAAATTCAATGCCAAATTCATTTTTTGCATTCTGGAAACAAGTAGCTTTTGGAACAATCGATTGCAATCACATTTACACTAAACCTTTATACCGCGGCTAATGGAATTATCATTAACGCACGCTTATCTAGAATAACTTTTTCCATTGCGTTCCGTAGCAATGAATGCGAAACATCGGCTATATGGTTCTGTGCCGTACTGCCGCAAAACCAACGTGGATCAACTGTTATCGGGGTGCATATTCACCCGTAGAAACACCCGTAGAAATCCCAAATGCACGATGCAAATTATTTTTCGTTAGCTTGGGCTCCGGGCCAAACTTGAAATATATGATATGTCGGGCCCGTCGCAGGTGAATTGCCGCATAATTTCAATCTTTCTGCCTTTCAAAATTCCCAAAAATTATTCAAAACGCGCGGTTGATGAAACGGTGGTAGTTTTAACTGAAACAATGGCGCGTGCTACTGAAACACGACCGTTTATTATTGACACAAGATCGCTTGTTATTGATACGCTGGTTTTCCTTGGAACGGGGACATTAAACCAAGCGTCTCAGTAAAGAAACCCCGTTGCTTCAAAAGAAGGCCCGCCGTTGAACAACCAAATGCTAGAGGAAAAACTGCATCTACAATCAAGCCGGAGCCGTCAAACTTCTATTTGACATGGACTGTATATGTGCGGTAGATGAATGAGCATGAGCTGGATTGGGGCATGAAGACAATGAGTAGGTTAGGATGGGTCACATGTTGTGCTTTTGATAACGTCTGTGCGTTCGTCGACAAGACTGGGTTCTTCAAAATACACAAAATGATGTCTACCAGATGTGTTACACATCCTCGTTTCAAGGTTCAGCTGCAAAATATTCTTCTCTCAAGCAAACGTCCCCAAATATCCTTCTCCTCCTCCTACTCCCCCGAGCAGCGAGAGGTTGTCTGCGGTGGCTACGGGATGGCCAAATTTTGATTGGGGGGCGCTATTTGTCGGAAGGTGGTCTGAAGATTAAAATGCCGCGAATTCTCATGTGTTGACGCGTTTTCACCCACCCACACACTTCCTTCACAATCAATCAGGCCGCCCACTTGGCCGTGTGCATGTTTCTGTACATGTTGGACGGGCTTCCTCTAGGTCTCGCACACCACGCGACACGGGCACGTGCATTTTTTGGCGCGATTGCTATCTTTGACTGTTCGTCGCATGTGGCCTGCAGCGGACGGCAACCCACACGAGGCGGAAATGCTGGGATAACAATGCCGTGTGCCATCCCTGGCGTCGCAGCCATCCTTCAAATCACTCGGTCATCATCGTTTGAGCGTCAGTGTAGACGGGGCATGGCAGAGGAAACGAAATGCGAACTTGGCTTCGTTCTGTACGCACTCTTACGAAACTGAGCTTGGCGTTAACGTCTGCGCTGTCGCCTGTTGCGGTAATGGCGAACCAGCTATTTGGTATGTTCTATTTGTTTTTTGCCATCGGTGCTTCAAGCATGTCCCGCTGCAGCGTTGATCAGGTCAGGGTCGGTGCTTTGCTCCAGTCGTTTAAGTTAAACATGTTGTTCTCGCCCCTGCACGGGCCACATTTCAGGATGCGATTCATTCATCGTCGCTGCTGTCCTCCTTCTTTCTCCTCCTACGCCTTCCCCTCGTCCTCCTGCTCCTCCTACTACTCTACTCCTGCTCCTTTTCCTTTCTCTTCCTCCTCCTCCTGCTCCTGCGCCTCTTCTCCTCCTCTACCTCCTCCTCCTCCTCCTACTACTACTACTCCTCCTCCTCTACCTACCTCTTCCTCTTCCTCCTCCAAATACAACGCCCCCCTTGCTGATTGCGCACCAAGCGCCCGGTCACATCCTGGAGCAGCCATTTAGGGATCAAGGCCCTCTTGGACACCCCGGGTCAGCGGATAGAACACGATCCAGCGCAGTGGGACGGGATGGGTGGGAAGGGGTAATTCGGATACCAGATGTGGCGCGGGCACAGTTTGCCTGTCCCATTCCCTGTCCCCTCCCTTCTCCCCTCCCCCATTTGCTCTCTCATCCCCAGACATCCGACTTCGTGATTGCTTCGCAGCCTGGCGCCCCAAATGTCTGCACCAATTCCCTGGGAACGGTTTCTTACCCCAGGTCGTTTTCTGACGGTCACAAGGCCGGGCGAAGGCCCGGGAGGCAGAAGAAAAACTCAAAATCTTTTATCGTGATCGTTCCGCGACGCGGAGACGTAACGACGTCTTCAAGGGGGCACCAAAAGGCTCGAAGACGGCGCCAGGATCCCCAAGCGGGCCTCCACAAGTGGAGAACACGGATTTCCACCACGTCTCGCTTGTTCTGGCTTCTCACCGCGTCCACGACATCTCCCAAACTCGCTGCAACACCCCGCCGTGACAGGAAACCTTTCTCCCTTCTGCTCTAGAGGTTGCAACGGAAAAGTCAGGCCCCAGCCCTCCCGAGGGGAACCGAAAATGGCATGAACATAACAACTCGGAGGTCCGCGCGGACTCCTCGGACCGGCGCTGGACCCCCCCCCCCTGGCGGAGCGTGCCGGGGCCGGCGCCGGATGCACCGCCAGGGGGCTCCAGCGCCGATCCAAGAACTCCGCGCTGACCTCCACCAATTATTACCCATCGGTCGGAAGAAGTAGGTAGAAACATGAAGTAGGAAGGCGTTGGAAATATATCGGGTTTCCGCCCCGCCTCCTGAAGAGGGGGGGAGAGGGAAAACCACTCGACTCTTGCAGTAGGAAGGCGCTGAAAGTAGATTGGAATCTGGGAATCCAAAAACATTTACTTTCAACGACCGGTGGGTATTTGTTCCCCGATCCCTGAATCCTGGCTGTCCAACTTTCGGGACCGGGGCGAATTTGACTGCCGCTTCCCGCCGTGCAGGCGGGGGGACGCTCGGGGGAAGATCCCAGCAGCCCTCGGGGCGCAGGCGGCTTGAGGAAGGTCGTCTCCTTTCTGCCCAAGTTCCCTCCTTCCCCTGCTCGGAGGAGGGCTTTACCCCTCCCCCTGCCCCCTCCCCTGGGCATGGAAGGGGGCTGCGCGGGCAGTCAGAACGCCCAAGATGGCTCCAGGAGGGCCTCAGAGACCCCAAGATGGTCTCTCCAAGATGGCTCCGTCCGACATGCCTTCAAGAGGCCCCAGGACAGCTCCCAGGACCCTCCGAGCCCTCCGAGAAAGCCTCCGAGAAGCCCAAATCCTTCGACAACCGGGGGAACACCAGTGTGTGCTGCTCTCTCGTTTCTTCGCTTCTCATGGGCTTTTTTGCAGGCATTCGTGAGGTGGCCGCAGGACGGCCCAAAACCGCCTCACGAGGGCCCCAAACCGACCTTTTTTCAGCCTCCGGGGGGGGAGGCGGGGCTGAATCCGCGACCCCCCCCGCACTCTTGTGAGGTGGCCGCAGGACGGCCCCAAACCGCCTCACGAGGGCCCCCAAAACGACCTTTGTCAGTCTCCGAGGGGGGCGGGGCCGAATCCGCGACCCCCCCCCCTTTGATGCAGGGGGCCCCAGATCGGCCCCAAGAGGCCTCCCAGACCCCCCCCCAAAAGGAGCTCCAGGAGGGCCTCGAGACCGCCCCAAGAGAGCCCCAAGCGTGCCCCAACTGGCCCAAATCATTGAACCACCGGAGAGAACAATCCATGTTTTTGCGTCCTGGCCTGTTTCGTCGTCGTCGTCGTCGTCGTCGTCGTCGTCGTCTTCATCGTCGTCTCCTTCTTCCTACCCCATCCATTTGCTGGCTCATCATCTTCTTCTTCTTATTATTCTTTCTTCTTCTTGTGTTTCCTCATCCCGTTCTCTTATCCTACTTTTAGGTCGGGCCTGTCCCCCTTCAGGGGGAATTTGGACGAAACATAAAAATTATCCCGGCAAAGCAACCTAACAGCGATGTGTAGGAGCATATCTGGAAGCATTCCCCTTAAGATTCAGATGAGAATCCAGTTGTAGAATTCTGCTGTTCTCGCAGTCGTAGTCGCATTCGCGATGACAGTCGCAGTGGCAACGGCAGTCGCAGTCACAGCCTCAGCCTCAGCCTGCCTCAGCCTCAGCCTCAGCCTGCCTCAGCCTCAGCCTGCCTCAGCCTCAGCCTCAGCCTGCTTCAGCCTCAGCCTCAGTCTGCCTTCAGCCTCGGCCTCAGCCTCAGCCTGCCTCAGCCTCAGCCTGCAGCCTCATCAGCCTCAGCCTCAGCCTCAGCCTGCCTCAGCATCAGCCTGCCTCAGCCTCAGCCTCAGCCTGCCTCAGCCTCAGCCTCAGCCTGCTTCAGCCTCAGCCTCAGTCTGCCTTCAGCCTCGGCCTCAGCCTCAGCCTGCCTCAGCCTCATCAGCCTCAGCCTGCCTCAGCCTCAGCATCAGCCTGCCTCAGCATTCAAAATGTGGCCCGGGAATGGAGTTCTGGGAACTCGAAGACCACGAAGTGGCCTACAGTTGGCTCCGGGCATTCAAAATGTGGCCCGGGAATGGAGTTCTGGGAACTCGAAGACCACGAAGTGGCCTACAGTTGGCTCCGGGCATCCAAAATGTGGCCCGGGAATGGAGTTCTGGGAAATCGAAGAGCACGAAGTGGCCTACAGTTGGCTCCGGGCATCCAAAATGTGGCCCGGGAATGGAGTTCTGGGAAATCGAAGAGCACGAAGTGGCCTACAGTTGGCTCCGGGCATCCAAAATGTGGCCCGGGAATGGAGTTCTGGGAAATCGAAGAGCACGAAGTGGGTTGGGGAATGTGGCCCTCTGGGAAATGGAAGAGCACGAAGTGGCCTACAGTTGCATCCGGCCCTCCAGAATGTGGCCTGGGAATGGAGTTCTGGGAAGTCGAAGAGCACGAAGTGTGTGACTGTTGGTGAAAAACGAGGTGGGCACAGCCCGCCCGGCAACTCCCAACACCTGCCCGGACCCCCCTGTGGAGTGATCTGTGAGCTCTTTTGAGTCAACTAGAAACCTATCAGTCTTCGCTGTTAGGTAAATAGCCAACAAATATAAAAAATGCCCAATATTCAAAAACATCCTCCCCAGACTATTTTTGACCATTTTTGAATCTTCCTCCTGTAGAGGGACATGCCCGACTTAACCCTACTTCCCCCTCCCGTTGCCAACCATAGCCTCCCCGCCCCGAGAGGCTCCCAAGATCACTCCAAGGAGGCCCCCAGGAGACCCCAAGGAATCCTGTGTGGCATGGGAGCACGTGCTTGATCAATCCACGTTTGTTCCCGCCGTTTCTGCGCCTCCGAATCGCTTCCAAGCTGGTCGTTCCACTGCACTCATCTTCACTTCCCTGATCAAGGCAACTCCCCGGGCGATCGTTTCCGGATACGCTGGCCAGAACGTTCTTTGAGAGGCCCCACGGAGACCCCACGAAGGCACCAACACTGCCACAAGAGTTCTTCAAGAGCCTCCAACACCAACATAACTGAAACATCATTGTCCTCGTCCTTTCCTGCCTCCAGTCCTTCCTGCGTCCCCCCTCCTCCTCCTCATCCTCCTTCTGCCTCCCTCCGTGCCCCGAGAGGGTCCGAAGATAACCCCAATCAGGCCACCAGAAAACCTCAATGACGCCAGCGTGGCATAGGAGCATTTGCTGAATCATTCAACAGTTACTCCCCGCCGTCTCTGCGCACTGCATGCTTCTACACTTCCCTGAACAGGCGATCGCTTCTGGATGGGCTGATTAGTGGGGATGCTCGGAGCGTCAAGAGTTTGTTCCCCGATCCCCCTCCCGCGCTCGCGCGCATCCTCCAACGGACCCCCCGGGCGCTCCTTTCGGGTCGGGCGAAAGGGGAGGATAGCAAAGGGGGGGTTTGAGAATCAGCTCGCGTAGCTGATTTCCCCGGCGCCTCCCAGCGCCGGGAGGCGGCCGTGTATCGAGGAATGGGCCCCCCGGTGGGGCCGAAACCAGCTGCATGCAGCACATTTCGTAACCCCCCCTTTCCCCGGACAAACCGCACGAATGGGCCAAACAACTACACCCGCACGCTGTTCGAGTTTGTGGTGAGGACGGAATTCGCCTGCTATCTGATCGTCGAGTCTTTCGTGCTCGTCTGAGCCGCGCCGACGCGCCTTAGGGCGTATGGTACTCCTTTCCTTCCCTCTCCCAATCTCCCCCCTTTCGTCTGGCCCGATCCTCTTTCCTGGCGGACCAGGGGCCACCGGCCTGGCGCGCGGCCATCCGCGTGGGCACGTCTCCGGTGAGGCCGCCCCGCGGGTGCCCGGCGCCGGGGTCGCGGCCGCAGCAGCAGAGCCTCCTGCGGGGCGTGCAGCGGCTGGGCCTTCCGAGATCCTCCGTGCTCGATCTCCAGGCGCGCGCTCGCGCCGTGGGAACAGAAGCAAAAACGACGGGCATTTGTTGTCGCCGCCCTTTCGGCTCCCGGGGGGACCTTCGCCGGCCCCCGGGACCGTCCAAGCACGAGTCGACGTCAATAGCTGGCCCAGGGTCGCCGACCAGCCATGGCTGGGGGAGCTGTGGTCCTTGCCCCCCAAAAATCTGAAGCGCGCGTGTCTGGGTCCCTCCTCCTTGTTCCCCCCTCGAGTTTCGATCCGCCCCCGTCGGCACCCGGTCCACGCGGTCCCGCAGAGCTGGGGACGACGGCGCGGGTCGTACAATAGGCTACGGTTTCGAGGCTGGGCATTGGGAGTGCTGCCCTCTAAACCCCACGAAATCCTTGCGGCCCCCGTGCCTTTCTCCCGCTCCGCCAACACCCGCACGCGGAAACCTTCAGCACCCCAACACTCTTTAAATACCACGGTACGGTTTACAATGTTAGCGGTGATCCGATATGATCGCACAGATATTTTCAGCCCGCCCAGCAGTTTTCACGTGTACCGCGCCTGCAGCACTCGCGTTCCCTTCTTCTATGCCCTCCTCTCACATCCCCCCCCCATCAGTCATTCGACGCTGATTGGCAATGCGTCCGTCGATTGATTCGAATGGCCCACGTAGCTACGCCGGCAGCTAGACCGCTTCGGACTAGCACCGCGCGGCCGAACATCACAACTTGATGGTATATCCTTCTCAGCCTCCCCCTTCCGAGCGCTCCGTCGTTTTCCATGTCTCCCTCTCCTTTCCTCTGGGTCCCTCTCCCTCCCCGCTGCTCCTCTCCCTCCTCCTTCTCTCCCCCTTTTTCCCTCCCTCTCCCTCCCTCGCGCTCTCCGCCTCTCGCCAGATCCAGCCACGGCGACGCCCATCATTTGAAGGCAATCGAATATAATCATCGTGCTACCAGAGGGAACATACTCTTTGAGCGGGGGTTGCGTGCGTAAAGGGCACTGTTAGGCGCAGCAGCTGGTTGCCGATGTCGAGCCTGTTGCGTTCTCTTTGCTTCAAATAGTGTAGTTCCCATGGTCGTTCTCTGGATCGTGGCGGTCGCGGGCGATGTCGCGCCCACCCTATGGGCCATGTTTCTCCTGGAGGTTCGGCTGCGGTTGGCCGCGTGTCCTTGGTGCATCTGGTATATCCAGTTTTCGATGGTGCCCCAACTGGCCAGGTCTCATCTATTCTGGCGGTGCTTCAAACCGCCTGCTGGATGTCCCCGTTCCTTCGTTGCCCACTGCATAGGTCGAGGGCCACTTTGCTTTTGCATCCTTCGCGCATGGCTGGTTTGGGCCCGTCGCCGTCTTACTCCAGTGCTGGAGTGGGCGCTGGTCTCCGAGTGGTAGCGGTCGGGTTCTTGGCATTGTCCGGCAGGAGGTCTGTCTTGCACCGCGCGTCCGCGTGGTTATCGGGTCTGCCTCCTTTGACGTTGGCCCGCTATGTGGCACGGATCAGCTCCCTGTTGTTCTGGATGTCCTTCTCGGGCAGTCGCGGAGCCCAGCTGCGCTGCGGCGTCGCGAGTGCGGGCGCGCGCTCGAAGTTCTCGGCGAGTCAGGCGCAGGCGTGGCGCCCCCTACTGCGCGCCAGGCATCTAAGTCCAGTTGCCCATGCCGCTGGGTTTGTGTCTGGGGCGCCCTTTCCCCGCGCGTGCGTAGTGGGCCTGCTTGGCGGCGAACGTTGCCCCTCGTTCCTGGCGCGCATGGGTACTTCATCAAGAGCTATCACTGATCCCTGGTGAGTTGGGGATGTCGGTTCCGCGGCGTCGACTGAGCCTGGGCCTCCTTTGCCATAGCCCGAGGCGCGCCTTGCCCTCGAGTGTCCGCTGGTCCTTTGTTGTCGCCGTCGTCGTCAATGCTGTGAACTTGCTGGGGCCTTGGATGATGAACTGCGGCATCTGCTGCGTGTCAGGGGTGTGTGTTGTTATCTGCTGCTCGTGGAGCTCGCGGTGGAGCCGCTGCGCGCTCTTCTGGCTGGCCCCGACCCATCTCCCCTTCATGTCTGCGTTGGCGTCCACGAGCGTCGGTGAACGGCGGGGGCGTGCTGCGATGGCCACGTTCGGTGTCCAAGTCGCTCTACCGCGTATGTAGTGTCGAGCGTGGGTCTCTCGGCGATGTAGAGGATCTCCTCGTTCGCGATGTCCTGGTTGGCGCGATTCCTGGCCCTGTAGCCGGCGGAGAGGCGGCGCCCCTTCATGCGCTCTGCGTCGAGGATGTCCTTTTCTTCGTCGCCGAGCTCGCCTCGGGGCGCAGCGCCCCCGCGTTGATCGGCAATTTCCCCCCGGGGCATGCGTCTTTCCATCGCGGCCTTCTTAATTCGATCGCCTTGGCCCCCTTTACTCAGCTCTGGTCCCGTGGAGCTGGTGGAGGTGATCGTGGTGCCCAGTGCCTTCTGCTGGTTCGCGATCTCGACAGGGTCGGGGGGTGGGTCCATGCTGGCGTCGCGGGCGTTCTCCTCCGCCGTGCCACCCCTCGCTTTGACGGGCCCTTTTCCGTTGAAGTTGGTGGCGGTCTCTGTCCCGTCGGCGTCTAACTTCGCGCCGGCGGCCATCGACCGCGCCGCGATGGCGCGGGGCTGCCCGTTGGCCGCGCGCGCCGCGAAGTCGCCCGAGAACGAGGCGTCAGTGACGGCCCCCCTTCCGTCCTGCTCGTAGGTGGCGGTTCCCCGTTGTGCCGGTGGGGATTGTCCATCGGTGGGTTCTGGCATTCCGTGGGCGATGCCCTCGTTGCTCATGTCCAGTGCGATCGCATTGGTGGCCTGGGCGAGCGTGCAATTGGAGGTCGGGGCCAGCGCCGGCGCTCGGGGCCCCCGTCCGGCCCTGGGGTGCGCACTTGCGTGGTCCTCTGGCGTGGGCCCGCGCGTCGGCGCTGGCGCGTCTCGCGCGCGCGCGGGGGGCGCTCGTCGTCGACGCCGCGAACGAACGCAAGGGGGGGGCCTCGTAACTTCTTCCAGCGCAAAGTGCGGGATGGGCGGGGCGCCGATGGTCTCCTGGAGGTCGATGATCTCGTCCGTGTCGGCGTTGGATTTGCGCGCCGTCAGTGGGGCCACTCTGCGGAAGGCGCCCTTGTGGTCGAGGTCTAGCAGCACCGCTGCGCGCCGCTCCTTCTTCCTTTGGCCGGGGTCGGAAATCGCGGCGCGGGTCGCGAAGTCAGTGCCGCGGCGTGGCCTTGCTCCTGCTTGGGCGCCCCTCATCAGGTCTGCGGTTACTGCCGTAGGCCTTGCCCTCCAGTCCGTGGTGGCGCTTGGCGACGACGTTGTTGAGGGGTATCGCCATTCGCGCTGCTGTGTCCGGCTCGGGCGCTGTCGGGTCTGGCGAAAGTGTCTCCGAACCACCTCCGTTGGGAAATGGTTCCGCCGTGGCGAACTGGGCCTGGCCACAGATGCTGGTTCTGCCGCTGCTAGGTCGTCAAGGATGCCGCTGCCCCCCCCCCCCATCTACTCGTGCCATCGTCATTCCAATCGCCCCTGGTCGCGACATTGTTGGCGGGGGTGCCCAACGTGGCCCTGATGATGATGCCGTCCTTGGCGCGTGGTATTTGTCGCATGTCTCCCGTGAGTTCTTGATGCGGGGACGCTCTGCAATGGCGAAGTGGTCCTCCGCCTGCCAGTCTGCGCGCGCGGATGTTCTGGTGTTCTTCGGGGCGGTCTCCCTCTGCCCTCCACGTGTCAGAATCTCCCCATTGTCATCCACTCCTCGGCGGTGCTATTTTCCCGCGATGCCGTCGACGATGTGCTGCGCTTTTCTTTTTTTCAGAGAAGCTGGATCGGTTGGTATCTTTTGCGTCTGCGAGCTGTGGCGGCGATTCTCAGGGGTGTCGCTCGCTTGCGGAAGCTTGCGCATGAGTCTTTGGCGTGGCCTTCTCACGCTCACCAGTGCAAAACTGTGCTCGGTAATGGACGGCTTGTGCTGTCGCGTGCTGGTTTGCTTGGGTGCTGTCTGAGCTGCTTCTTACACTTGTTGGGTCAATTCGTAGGCGTGCGCGTTGAGGTCGGTCTCCCATGCGTGGTTTTCGATGGCTTTCGGTTCCTTTCTGAACTTGTCCATGTGCTCCGGGTCTCTTAGCTTGCGGGGTCAAGCCTCAGTTGTTCCATCTTGTGCCTGGCCTTGCTGGTGTACTTTTGCTCGAATCGCACTGGCCGCTGACCTTCGACGTCCTCGTGAATGTCGAATGTGTCCACCGTCTTGGGCTTTGTGGTCGTGCTGTTCTGGTTTGTTGGTGCCACGGCGTAATTAATTATCTCAACTTCCCCTTGTTTGCGATATGTGCAGCTCGATCTGCCCGTGCGAACTGATGTGTTGACTGAGGTCATGCTGTGACATCTGAGGCGCGCGTGTCGTAGCCTCCCTCCTGCTTTCACCTGCAAGGTGTCGTCTTCGCCCCGGATGGACTCGGATGTGTTTTCGCTGGTTGTACCGTTGGCTTCGACGAGCAACATGTCGACCTTGAGGCGCTGGGTGTCCTCGGATAGGGCGATTCCGAACTCGTCCGTCTTGCCGTCGGTGCTGTCGTTGTGTGGCGCGTGAGCGGCTGCAGCAGTTCTTTGGAGTCGTGGCGCCGCTGAAATCCTAGTGGCGAGGAGCGTTGGCGATCGCCGAATTAGTTTGCAGTGCTGCGGTCGGATGCAATGCTTCTCGTTTTCGTGGTATGGCAAATCAGTGTTGACGAATAGTGACCATCCCAGGTTGTGGTCGTCATGCCCACAGGATATGGCCGACCGCTTGTTTGCGAGGCGGGATCCTGTCGGTAGCCTGGCGTCCTGCATGCCGGTGAGTTTCGTGCCCGAATATTTAACTGTGTTCTTATTACTGTGATCTGGTCGTTTTCTTCCTCAGCTGTGTGCTGGTGTGTTCGGGGCTCATGAAGCCCATGGTGTTGAAATGAAGGTCATGCCCTCTCCTCCTCCTCCTCCTGCTCCTGGTCCTGCTCCTCATCCCCTCCTCCTCCTCTTCCTCCTCCTCCTCTTCCTCCTCCTCCTCCTCCTCCTCCTCCTCCTCCTCCTCCTCCTTCCCCCTCCTCATCATCCCCCTTCCTTGGAAAGTTTCAGCAGCATTGGCCCTGATGTGTGTGAGAGGTGCATGCGCCCCCCCCCCGCAAAACGACAAAGGCTCTGAGTCCCTGCGCGGCTACTTTGGCCTGGCACATGATGGCGCTGCACCTTTGGAAAACGTGATCACTGCGGGTTTTGATGACCCCGGCGCCTTCCGGCCGCCCCCCCGCAGCGAGGTGGCGCGCCACGGCCCCGCCAGAACAAACGAGCCGCGGCAGGACCTGCCCGCGGAGCAGCAGGCGGAGAAAACCTGTGAGGAGGCAGACATCAAGCCCGCCGTGCGCAGAATAGAGGGTCTCCAGCACTGGGCACCATTCGAGCTCGAGGCGGACCGGGGCGTCGACCTTGACATCGTGCAGCGCGACAGACATCGAGGAACACGCTGGGCAAACTGCGGACCAAGCCTGCGATCAACTCAGAGGGGCGCTGGACAACCTCGCTCTCGGCGAGGTTGTCGCGCAGAGAAATGCAATTCGTGACCTGGGGTCGGATCGCAGCGCGTGGCCCGCTGCCCGCGCGCCTCGCCCCAGGTGCCCGCTCCGCAAATTGTCCTCTCACCTGGATGTGGGCGCCAGCAATTTCGCCTCTGGCGTCTGCGTTTGGTCCGAAAGTATCGTCCTCATCCGCCCCCCCTCCTCCTCCTCCTCCTCCTCCTCCTCCTCCTCTTTCTCCTCCTCCTCCTCCGTGTCTTGGGTAATTTCCCATCATCGCCATCATCGTCATCGCACAACCCGAGACGCCAGGTGTATTTCACGAGACAAGAGACATGATTCACAACGCAGCGGTTGGTCAGAATTCAGTCGGATGTGAAAGGGCGTGCGCATCACTCACTGAAACTACGCGGCACATGTGAGGCAAGCGGCCAGAACACACACATGCAACATGCACCACACTGGGTTCAAGATAGGTGTGTGCGCGGGTGCTTCTGAAAAAACTACAACATTTCAAACTACGATGCAAGCGGCCAGATCACACATTTGCACGGAGAAAGAATATTGCAAACCATTGAATGCAAGAGAAGCGCGCACAACAATGACATACTACTGTTGCTCACACGATGCGTCGGTAGGCGGTCCGATTCCACGGATGCTCGGGCCCGCGCCTGCCGCCGAACGAAGGGACGTCCCGTGGATGATGCCACAGAAGCCAACCGCTGCTCCAATTCCTCGAGACATTCGTTGACGTTGTTAACCTCGTTCCTGCGGCGCACAGGCGGCTGGGCCTCCGCGTCGCGGCGCACCCGACCAGGGAAGGCGACGATCTGGCGGTGCACTCCACCTCCTCCACGAGCAAGTCCACGTCACTGTCCAGGCCCTTGTCGGCATCCAGGGCCGCGTCGTCAGACTGCTCGGCATCTTCTTGCCCTCGTGCGCCGCCTCCGTGCTAGCCACCGCGGCAAGATGACCGCGCCGCGCGTCAGCGCCAACAACCAAGCCCCCAGCGCCGGCGTCCGCCACGCGCGGTCGGCCAGCCGCCTGGGCAGTCATCCCCGCAGGGGCCCTCTGGCCGTGCCACCGCCGGAGCGCCCATCCAGCACAGACAGAGATGTAACGTCGGCGGGGGGATGGAATTCGCCCCCGCCCAGCGAGCCCTCAAACTTCCCTTCGGGAGCGGCGGTCGGGCCAGGCCGCCTTGTTGACATGAAGCACGGGCCACGCAACTCGAATGACGAGAAAACTGTGGCCCCCCACGTGCACGCGATGATGGGTGGGAGCGGCTCCCGCCGTCCAGCCCCAGGAACGAAAGGAGGTGCATCGGTGCGAAGATCACCAGCTCCGCGACGGCCACACTCGCCCGTCCCGCTGCCGCCGCCCCGCTGCAGCCTGTTGGGCTCCGTGCTAGCTGAGGCGATGGCGTCCGCTGGAGTGTCGAACGCGTGCTCAGCCGCGTTGCGCCTGGCCCTGACTGAACCAGGGGTGGGCCTGCCCTGCAGCTTCGCAACCAAGACAGGAATGATGATCATAATCCTGCGACCCAGCTCGGACTCGGGCTCCAGCGCCTGCTCGAGCTCGCGCGCAATCTCCAGGGCGCTGGCAACTAACTCGCTCCGTGAAGGCATCCACCTTGTGCCTCGCCGCTGCGAGGCCCGCGTCCGCTGACTCCAAAGCCCGCCGCCGCGCCGCCGAGCGCTGAACTCGGTTCCTCCGACGATCGCCTGCCTGGCAGCCCTTCCCGCAGCCATCTCCTCCTGCATGCTCCGCCATCGGCTGTGGCGGAAAGCGGGGGAAACAACTTGAGCGAAAATGGCTACGGTGGACTACTCCCCATCCTCCTCCCCTCCTCCTCCTCCCCCTCCTCCTCCTCCTCCTCCTCCTCCTCCGTTTCCTGTTCCTTGTAGATACCAAACTCCCCCCTGTCGCACCCCGAGGCCAATCGGAAAGACGGGCAAAGCGCTTCGCCTGAGACTTCCTTAGCATCTATGAGCCTAAATCTTGAGAATTGCAAACCGTTTCGCACATCGAGGTCGGGCGGTTTTCATCATGTGGCTCTCGCCTTAGCGCCTCCCGCATTTGTCCCAACATTCTGGAATAGTTTCGCGGATTGAAGGCGGGTGTGGCGATGGGCTTTTCCGCCGCGCGTATTCGCTTGAAACGTGGCAAACATTTCACGGATTGAAGAACATGTGGCTCTCGCCTTGGCGGCGCGCGCATTCGTAAAAACAGATTGCAAGAGTTTCATTGGTTGAGGGAGGGCTGTCTTCAAAATGTGGCTCTCGACTTAGCGCCGCGCACGCTCGTCTTATACATTTGCAAGCGCGTCACGGATTGAGGGCGGTTCCTTTTCAAAATGTGGCTCTCGCCTTGGAGCCGCACGCATTCGTTACACAAAATTGCAAGAGTCTCACTGATTGAAGCTGGTAATTTGCTGGAGTTCCGCGGATTCGCATGGTGAGCGTGCCAGAAACGATGTGTTGGAACGGTACAGGATTTTCAGGGCGCAACAGTTGCGTTGATTCACGGTGGTGAAGTCACAGAAACGGCAGTCTGTCACGATTCAGGACGTCAAAAAGGCAACAATCAGGTTGATTCGTGGCTTTGGAGTTCCGAATCGCATGTTTTGGCGCGTTTCAGGATCTTCAAAGGCTGTCTCCGAATGGGTACTTCCCTCTGTGGACATGAACCCTTGTACGGGCCAGTGAAGCGGGAACCTGGAGGGAAGGTTTATTCCAACATCGTTGATGAGTCTTGGGCTTGCACTGGTCCTCGCCCTCCTCCTCCTCCTCCACCCCACTAACTCGTCATCACCCCCTGTTTGGACTTTTCCGAAACATCTGGGTCTGCCTCGTGGCACCCCGCTCACAGAAGGCCCCGCGCCAGGATGCGCACCGGCGCCGTGCAATCTCGTCGGGCCGCTCCGGACCGCCGGAGCATCGGAACCGAATCGGCTTGGGCTGGCCCAGGCAGGCATCGAATCGGATCGATCGGATCGAAGTGGACACGGGACCTCGCCGAAGATCTGGGTCGGCGCCATGGCGGTCCGCGCAAGAAGAGCAGGCGCTTCGCGCGCGGTCCTGCAAAGGCCCCGCGCGGCCCCTCGCAGCACGCCGCAGGCCTCTCCGGGGCGCGCGGGGCGCGACGGCCGCCGCCAGGCCCACCTCCACCCGCGGAAGCTCCTCGTCTTTGAACCTCCAAGAGCACGTCGATTTGGAACCAGCTGGGGGGCTGAGGTGGCCAGGCGCCGGTTCTGGCCGGCAGGAATTGGGGGAGAAAGGGGCCTCATCGTCGTCACAGCTGGACGCGGCTCGAAACAACTTGTCAGCTTCGACCCCAGGAGGGGTCGAGATACCGATTGTGAGAGAATGTGCCCTCGTCCCCCCTCTTACCTTACTTTCTCTGGGCTAGTTAATCCAACTCAGACCCCACGGCTACATCCAAACCTCGACCATCCAAGATCACCACGATCCTCTAAGCTCACCTCGATCCTCGAAGCTTACCTCGATCCTCCTTACTCTAAGCTTTTCCAAACCATTATGTGGTATAGGGTGCGCGTTTTGAAGAGTCAGCGCCCTGCGTCTTCTCCTCTCCTCGCCGCTCCTCTCCTCCTTACCCTCATCCCTCCTTCCGTCCCTGCCTCTGCCCTGTACATGTCTATTTCGGCACATCTCTCACACATTTCGCGGCCCCAGAAGGAGCTCCGTCCAAAGGCCCCAGTGACACCCGCCGCATGCGTCTTCCCGATCTATTGCGGCACACCCCTGACACGGTTCGTGGCCCCATGGGGAACTCCACCCAAGACCCCAGCGCCACCAGCCGCATGCGTCTCCCCCCTCAATTATGGCACACCCCTCACACGGTTCGCGGCGCTGCACCAAAAACCCCAAAAGCCACTCGCCGTATGCAATTCCCCCACCCATTGTGAGCTTTTTTGTGTTCGGCGTTTCGACATTGGGCGGAAGGGGGGGGTTCTGGCTCCGGACCTCTGCTTAGCGCGACTGTTTGCAGCAGTGCGGCCGATGAGGGAGGGACCCCACCTGCTCGAAACAGGCGCCCAAAACAGCCAAGATCCACCCTAGGGGGGGGGGAGGGGGGATGGGTGCGAGGGCCCACGCCGATCGGCAAAACAATGAATAAGACAACGCCCACATTGCGGCACACCCCGCACGCGATTCGTGGCCCCAGGGGAGAGCGAGGCAGAGCCGGGAGGGAATCATATCTGCATGATATTCGATTCGACGATGCGCTGCGTGCTGCTCCTCGCCGTCGCTCGAAAGAACTGATTGACGCTTCGCGCGTCCCCGCCAGCCAATCTAGAAGCACACAGTCATCGGCCTGACCTATGGAACGACAAATTCGCCGGCCCAACGGGCCAGAGGCGTGCTAAGATCTCCGGTAACTGGTTAACAATTTTCTAGTTCGCGCGCGCGGGGCGGCCCCTGGGGGTCCCCGGACGAAAAGTACCCCGACCAGGTCCCGGCCGGGTCCCCCCGAGCGCTCCATGAGCGCACCAACAGGGCTCCGAGACGTCCCCGAGAGCCCCAAGAAAGGCCAAGAGGCCCCCAAGAGGCCCCCAAGATGGTACACGAGGGGTCCGACATGCCACAAGATCGCTCCAAGACGCCCAAGATAGCCCCCAGACGCCCCAAGAGGCCTCCAAGAGCACTCCCAATAGGGCCCCCGGAGGCAAAAATCATTGTTTTTCCATAGGTTTTTGAGAGATTTTGGAGCTTCCACCTTTTCGGCTTCCCGACGCCCCAAGACGGCCCAAGAGGCCCCCAAGATCGCCCCAAGAGGGCCCAAGAGGCACCCAAGAGGGCCCCAAGATGGCCCAAGAGGGCTCGAAGACGGCCCAAGAAGCCTCCAAAACGGTCCAAGAGGGCCCCAAGAACGCCCCCAAAGGGGCCCCAGAGAGGGAACACGAAACAACATTTCGAGCCCTCGGCCCTAAGAAGCCCCTACGAGGCCCCTAAGAGGCCCCAAGAGGCCCCCACGGGGCCCTCAGGAGGCCCCCAAGAGTCCCCCAAATGCCCCCCCGAGCGCCCCAGGAGTCCCCCAAGCGGCCCCAGGAACCCCCAAAGCGCCGCATTGACACCAGGCCCTCGGGCAAACGGCAGACATGAGACTGTATGGGCCGGCGGAATGAGCGAAGCGATTAAATAAGGAACGAAGCCCTTTTTTTCCGAAGGAGTAACGCATAAGGAAAGATCAATCATACATGACGCATAAGAAACGATAAATAACGCCTGCAAGCCCAAGGAAGGACCGAGCCTTTTTGAAAAATAAGTGTTCCTTTTAAAGCCGTTTACTGTATCGCCGGTCGAGTTGCCTTGATCAGGGAAGTGCAGAAGAGTGCAGTGCAGCAGTCGCATTGGACGCGTTTTCTCGGAGGTCTCTTGGAGCCTTCTTGGGGCTCCCTTGGGATCCTTTTGGGCCCTCTTGGGGCACTCTTGAAGCCTTTTGGGCCTCTCTTGGGGCCTTCTTGGGGCTCGTTGGGGGGGTCTGGGAGGCCCCTCAGTGTCATCTTGGCCCCCATGACTCAAGAGAGGGGGATACATTCAGATCCCCCGCTAGGAAGCTCAAACATAGCGTCTTCACGCCCAATTGGGGCGCTCTTGGGCGCTCTAGGGGCCCTCTGGGGCCTCTCTTGGGCCGTCTTGGGGCCATCGTAGCCTCAAGAGCCCATCGGACGCGAAAAGGCAAGAAGGTAAACAACAGTGCTTTCCTTCTCTCTTGGCACCATTTTGGCCTCTTGGGAGATTATTGGAGGGCTCGGAGGGCACATGAAACCATCTTGGGGTCGTCTTGAGGTCTCTTAGATGTTTGCCGGAGGCTATCTTAAGCGATCTAGAAATATCCTGAGACCTTGGAGGCCATCGCGGGCTCTCTGAAATCCTCTTGGAGCCATATTGGATCATCTTGGACGCTCTAACCCCTCCGCCTCCCCCCACTCCTAGGCCCAGGGGAGGGGGCAGGGGGAGGGGTCAAGCTACCCACCCGCCCGCAAGCCGTCTAGCTCACTCCCACCCGCCCTCCCAACACGTAAGTAACACCCGAGTCTGAGCATGTTCAGCAGTCGTCTTTGGATGGGCAGCTTCTGGGAACCACAGCCGACCCCAGGTGCGCGACGCTTGGGCGAGGTGCTGCACGAGTGCCAGGCGCGCCATGCGCGCCAGGCACCCCTGGGGCCCGAGCGTGCCAGGCACGCCTAGTGCAGAACAAGTCGCGAGGTGCATTTTGTATTGCCTTTTGTTGGTGATGGTAGCCCTGCGCACAGCAGATAATATGCTGGCCCCCCCGCAGGCCCTGTCAAGAACAATACAGAGTGCTCGCGGGCCTCACGAACATGACTCGAGGCTTTGCCTCACACTGTACTTTGTATTGTCTTTTGATGGGGATGGTGGGGTGGCCGCATTGGGTTGGCCGCGCATGCTCCACATGTGGAGGAAGATTGCCCTTTGCATTGTTTTTTGCAAGGGATGGCGGGGGGTGGCTCGCATGGGGTCGGCATGACTCTGGGTTGGCCGTTGGCCTGGTGGGGGAGGGGGTGTATATTGATAGGGAGCAATGATCAAGACCCCCCTAGATTTAGGGGGAAACAAACCTACCTCGCTTTTGACCACCCTCGCTTCCAAGAGATACCAAACGACGCCAAATTGCAGCCTGTACTGGTCAGGCCGCTTGACGAGGAGGCGCGTGCTGTGGCTTGGGTAGGTAATTCACGCTCTGATAGATAGCAAACCGTCTAGCTCACTCCCACCCGCCTTCCCAACACGCAGGTAACACCCGAGCCTGAGCATGTTCAGCAGTCGTCTTTGGAAGGGCAGCTACTTGGAACCAAAGCCGACCCCATGTGCGCGACACTGGGGCGAGGTGCGCCACGCGTGCCAGGCGCGCCAGGAACCCCCGAGGCCCGAGCGTGCCGAGCACGCCTAGTGCGCCAAATACGCCACGTGCTCCGCGTGCGCCAGGTGTGCCGCATACTCCAGCCGCGCCAAATGCACCACATTCGGTGCACGTGCAGAGTGTGTCAGGCGCGCCTGCGCACGTAACAGCACACATCGGGAAACGTGTCGGCCCCCACCATTCTTGTCGAAAGCCAATGTCCATCATCGTGTCTGGTGGGCCTGCGCACAGCAGGCCATACGCCATCATCTCCGCCGTCCCTGTCAAACAACACTTGACAGTGATCGCAGAGTGGCCGCGCATGATCCAGATTTAGCCGCGAGGTGCATTTCGTATTGTCTTTTGTTAGTGATGGTGGCAGCAGGCAATATGCTGACACTCCCGCCGTCCCTATCAAACACAATACAAAGTGCTCGCGGGCCTCACGAACAGGATTCAAGACTTTGCCCCAAAGCGTACTTTCTATTGTTTTTTGACTGGGATGGTGGGGGGGCTGCATCGGGTTGGCCGCGTATGCTCCAAATGTGGAGGCAGTGTGCGGTCCTTCTGGTTTTTTGACAAAGATGGTGGGGGTGGGTGAGGACGGGGTCCCGTTCCTAGTTGGCTGCCGGCCGCCTGGGGGAGGGGGTATATATACTAACAGGGAGCAATGACAAACTCCTACCCCGAGCAGGAGGGGTTTTGGCAGAGAGAAGACAAAGTTCGTTCAACCACCGACGCCCAGAGGGCTGGTGGGATTCGATCCTTGGCCAATTCGGTGTGGCCAGGCGCTCGACCCTTCTCGAGCGCTTTCGTATGGGCCAGCCCAATTTTCGCGGGGGGCTGGCGTGCACAAACTTGCCGCTCCTTTTGCAGCGGCCCGTGCCGAGACCACCGCATCTAGAGCAGGCCGTGATGAACTCTTCTAGGGGAACAAAGAATGGCATAAGCATAAAAACTCGGAGGTCCGCGAGGACCTCAGAAAATCTTAGGTTTATGCCATTATTCGTCTCCTTGTCTTGGCGAGACCCGGCCTCCGCCTGCCAACACCTTCATCGAGTGCGACGGGTGCGCCGCGAGGCCCCCTCGCACAGGCCCCGCCTCGCGCGGGGCCCCATGGCCAGGGTCGCGGAGGGCTGGCGGGGAACAGGGCTTCTTCAGCCACTCAAGTCCACTCTGGGTCTCTCAATAAGCGTGGGACGGGGTACTCCCCCGACGGGGGTCAACCTCGCCTCGTCGTCGCGCCACGACGGGGGGGGCGAACCGCCGTCGGCGCGCGGTGGCTGCCCGCGACGGGGGTCGACGTGGGGCCGTCGGCGGGGGTGACGCCTCCCCGACGCTTGTTCAGAAACTCGGAGTTCAATCAACCCGTGTAGTAAGGATGCACGATGAGGATGCAATGGCCTTGGACGCCCATTTCGAGGATGGACGGAGGAGGCAAGGATGCAAGGGTACCCTTGGGAAGGTTGCGCATCCTTGCTGTGCGGGTTGACTGTGGCGCCTCTGCTCCGCCTGGTCGGCCCCGTGCCACATGTGGGCGACCGTGCCAGCGAGGGCGACGACCAAATCCCAAGTCCGATCCAGGCAAGCGCAGGGTTTCCGTCAATTTGGACGCCCGAAATGGGTACGGAAAGAATGGGTACAATGCCCAACAGCAGTTCCTGTTCATTTTGAACAGGATTCGCTGTCCACGCCGCCGCGGCCTGTGTCCATTCGAGACAGAAGGCCGCCTGCCCAACAGCGGCCGCTGTTGGTTCGGGACAACATTTGTTGTTGGGCATAGTGCCCATTCTTTCCGTGCCCATCTCGGGCGTCCAAAGTCAAGGCGCGCGGCATGTCGAGCTGCGGCTGGGCCGGACCCAAGGCAGCCCGTGCTTTCCCGTCGGGGCGGCTGCCCGACACCTCGGCCAGCATGGCGGCCAGACGCTGCGAAGGTCTCTGGGCTCAATCTCCTCCTCCTCCTCCTCCTCCTCCTCCTCCTCCTCCTGGCTCACGCAGGATCTTAGAGAAACCCGAGGGGCCTGTGCTCCTAGAGACAGTAACACCAGCCCTCCGGGCGTCGGTGGTTTAACGAACACTTGTCTTCTCTCTCTTTTCCCACACCCCTCCTTCCCCTGCTCGGGGGAGGGGCTCACCCCTCCCCCTACCCCCCCCCAGGTGGCCTTGGGTGGGCGGGGGAGGGGGAGCGGCGGCGTCCAAGATGGCCCCAGATGGCTCCAAGATGGCTCGATCTAGCCGAAGATGGTTCAAGGGCGTCTCCGACATACCTCCAACAGGCCTCAAGGCAGCCCCAAGGCGGTTCCAAGTGCCCTTCGAGGCTTCCAGGGCACCCCCAATAGGCAACACTCCTTCAAGCACTCGCCTCCTCGCTTCTTTGCTGTCGGGCGCCTGCCTGCGGGGCAACCGGCGCGCCTCGTGGGGACTCCGCGCTGCGCTCTGCCCAGAGCCGCGGTCACCAGGTGAGTGGCAACGTTAGGGGGGGACTGGCATAAGGGGGGATGCATCGACCTGGAATCAGCGAGACATCGCCGATAGATCGGCGATAGGCCTCCGATAGCCGATAGATCGGCGATAGGCCTCCGATAATGAATCCACACCTTCCTGGGCAGGTTGGAGCTATCGGGCCCCTATCGGCGATCAATGGGCGATTGGGGTTCGATGCATTCTCCCTTGTGCCTATCCTCCCCTATCGTTGACCCCGACCAGGGCGCGAGAACACAGACGGGGAAACATCTGAGAGACCACCATCCTGCTCCGCTCCCCCCCCTACACCCCTGCCTGCTTTCCCCGCGCTTCGGTCTCCTTGCGGCGCGCTGCCTATTTAGAGCTACACGGAGTCTGTGCGCTCCCCGCCTTCGTCTCATCTTCCTCGCGGTACTCGCAGCTGCTTGTGGTTGGGTCATTCGTCGGGCTGACTTTTTTCAAATTGTTTTGGGGATTCTCCACCTTTCTAGTTCCTGGCGCTGCAAGACGACCCAAGAGGCCCCCGAAGGCACCCCAAGACGGTCTCAGAGGCCTCCAAGAGGGTCCCAAGACGGGCCAAGCGGGCTCCTAGACGGCCCAATAGACGCCCAAGTGGCCCAAGAGGGCCCCGAGAGGGGGAACGCAAACCGAACATCCGAGCCTTCCGCCCCAAGTCGCGACCAGAAGGCCCCAACCCCCAAGAGGCTCCAAGAGACCCCCGCGAGGCCCCAAGAGGCCCCTCCGATAGAATCCAAAACAGCCTCCCATAACCTCCAAAACTGCCTCAGCGAGGCCCCCGAGAGGCCCCGACGAGATCCTAACGACCATCCAGGAAGCCTCAGACCCACAACCCAGGCACGGTGGCGGGATGGGCTGAAGGCCATGAGATATCTGCCTGCCTGTTGTTGCCGTGTTCTATCCTCCTCTCCCTCTGGCGGGATGCCTTCGGGCCAGTCGGAACGCCGTGGATTCCAACGCGCCGCGCCTCCCTGAGCTGTACGCCAAGCCAGCTTTTCGAAGACTTCCTCTCTTAGCGGGTGCGACACGACCAGCTGGGATGGCGCTCGTGGCCGATGCTGTGCCCGGTGTGGGCGGAAGCTCCTTAGGCTCGGCGCCGTCCGCCTCCCCGTCTCCGTCCCCGTCCACTGGAACGGCATCTGCATCCGCGCGCATCCTCTTGAGTGGCAGCCCTGCTTTCGGCTTGTGCTGCTCCTCTCGTGTGGCCGCCTTGGCAGCAGCCTCAGCGAAGAACGTCTTGGCTCCTTCCTGGAACCCTGCCTCAAGCTGCTTGCGTTTTCTCCGCTGCTCGAATTATTCCTTTTCCACATCTCCCCCCACATCTCCCCCCTCCCCAAAGTCAAAGAAGACGCTGCCAACATCGAACACGATCACATCTAACTTCCCATCAAAAGGCGGCGAGGCAAAGGGTGGGCTGAGCGGTGGTTTCGGAGACGGAGGAGGCGACGGAGACCGTCATCTTATCGCAGCGGTCTTGGAACTCGTCCAATTTCTCCTTGACCGATTCGATGTAGCTCGAGTGCTGCCCAACGTATCTGTGTCACTTGGGTTACTTGTCCATCGCCTTATGCAGCCTGCTTTCGTGGTCATCGGGGGCCCTCTTTGCCGCAGCCACCTGGCTCTCGCAAGACGGCGGCGGCGGGGAGGTCTTGCTGGGCTGCTTGATGCGCGGATGGCAAGCCTGCGCAATATCGTTTTGTACACATTTTCCTGCAGATACTGCCATGACTTCCAGGCCCTTGATGCTGAGGCTGGAAACGTCTGCTGCGGGTTGCTCTCGTGGGAGTCCCTTGGCCCATTGGGACCCATGAGGAAGCTTTCGATAGCCTGCGTCGATGACCCAGCGGGCTTCCAGTCCCCACAGCGCCTGCACCATCGGTAATTCGAGAGATTCCTACTGCACCCGCGCCCTGGGCACTTCCACATGGGGCCCTTGGGCGGCTGCCTGACTCTGGGTGATCGGACCCAATTCGAGCTGCAGGGGCGCCGCGAGAAGCAGAGAAAGAGAGAGAGAAAGAGCGAGGCGCCATAATACCAGCGGGATGCGATCATTAAAGGGGCCCAAGGACACACAGATAAATACACACAAATCCCAGGATGCTCCATATTGTCAAATCTTTTCTCAATTTTTCGACTTTCCCCACACTTCCGATTGTTTCCCGTATGTTCCCGGGGATCGACGATTGATTGTGTCTGTGTGCTTTTTCTCGGGGATGGACAGAACCCCTTTAGTAAAACGTGGTTTAGTGAAAACGACCTGAGGCCCAAACCTGGCGGGCGCAAGCCTGGAAGATAACGGCCACGGCACCCTCTAGAGAACCGAAAACGGACAATTCACTAATCGACGTGTCACTATTGGGGGTTCTGTCCACCCCCGATTTTCCCCTCCTCAATCATAACCGAGCGTGATTGCAAAGGGAGATGCACCAACAAGAACTCACTCAAACAAGCGGGGCCTCGTTCGACCCGGCAAAGAAAGAAACATTGGAGCTGCGGGGCCGTCGCGTCCCCCCCGTGCCGGTGAGAGACGAGAGCCTGCACCGAACCGGCTCTGGCCTTGCGCCCAACGGGCCACGGAGGGGAGAGAGGAGGGAGAAGAAAGGGGGAGGAGGAGGGGGGGGAGAGAGAAGCGAGGAAGGAGGGAGGGAGAGAGGGACGAGGGAGGAAGGAGGGGGGGAGGGAGGAGGGAAGAGGAACCGGGGGAGTGAGAGGAAGAGGGGGGGAGGGAGGAGAGGAGAGAGGGGAAGGAAGAGGGAGGAGGGAGGGAAGGGCCGGGAGGGAGGGAGGGGGAGCCCGAGAGTCGAGGCACAGCGGCAGGGCGGGGGCGGCGGGCCGCAGAGCACACGATGCACCAGACCAGCGCGAGCATGGCGGCAGGTCCTGCGAGGAGCCGGGGGGTGGGTCGGCGGAGCACGGAGGATCTGGAGGGACTTGAAGGAGGAGGAGGAGGAGGAGGAGAGGAGGAGGAGGAGGTAGGGGGGAGGAGGAGAGAGCGGGAGGAGGAGGAGGAGGAGGAGGAGGAGGAGGAGGAGGAGGAGGAGTTAGGAGGGGAGGAGGCGGAGGAGGAGGAGGAGGAGGAGGAGGGAGGTAGGAGCGGGAGGAGGAGAGGAGGATGAGGAGGCGGATGTGGGAGGAGGAGGAGGAGGAGGAGGAGGAGGAGGAGGAGGGGGAGGAGGAGGAGCGGGAGGAGAGGAGGAGGAGGGAGGAGGAGTGAGGACGGAGGATGAGGAGAGGAGGAGGAGGAGGGAGGAGGAGGAGAAGGAGGAGGAGGAGGAGGAGGAGCGGGAGAGGAGGGAGGAGAGGAGGGAGGTGGAGGAGGAGGAGGAGGAGGAGGAGGAGGAGGGGAGGGGAGGAGGAGGAGGGAGGTAGGAGGCGCGGGAGGAGGAGGAGGAGGGAGGGGGAGGTGGAGCGAGTGAGGGGAGGAGGAGAGGGAGGAGGGGGAGGAGGAGGAGGAGGAGGAGGAGGAGAGGAGGATGAGGAGGAGGAGGAGGAGGAGGAGGAGGGGGTGGAGGAGGAGGGGGAGGATGGGGGAGGAGGAGGAGGAGGAGGAGGAGGAGGAGGAGGAGGTAGGAGAGGAGCAGGAGGAGGAGGGGGAAGGGGACATATGTTTAAGATCCACGCGAATTCCGACCACATGCTTCCAGGCCTCCCAGATGGGGCCGAGCAGATTGGGTCGGAGGAGCCCGACTTTCTCCACTTCGACGATGCAGCGGCGACGCAGCGGCGACGCATCGGCGGTGCGGAGCCGCCCCCCGTGGCCAAAGCGTTCGGGGGGGTTTTGCCCAGGGTGCCCCTGGCCCGAGGTGCCCCCCCGCTGTTCTCTCCGTTCTGGAGCCCGTGGGTCCCCCATGGGCCGCGCGGGGGGTGGTCTTGATCGGCAGCGCGCGAGGGGGGCGGGGGAGTGAAAGGAAGAAGGCCTTCTCGGGAGGCGGCGGGGCTTCTCAGAAGCCATTGCGCCTTCTGAGAGGTCTTCTGTGCCTTCCGGGAGGGCGTCGGTCGGGCACGTCCTCCCACAGGAGGAGTGTGGACGACAAATAAACAAGTAGCCAACATATGCCCAAGCGTAGACAAACATAGTCGAAACATCGTCCCCAGACTTTTTTTCCCTACCTAGGCTCTGCCTAGAAGGGTTCTTACTCTCTTAGCTTAAAGGGGCCGGGCAGTGTAAAGCGCCCTGGGCGGTTCCCCCAGTCCCCGCCCCGCGGTTCCCCCCAGTCCCCTGGGAGCTTTAGCTTTAGCTTTAGCTTTAGCTTAGCCTTAGCTTAGCTGTAGCTTAGCTTTAACTTAGCGTTTCGTTTAGCTTTTCGCTTAGCGTTCAGCTTATCTTTAGCTTAGCTTGAGCTTAGCTTGAGCTTAGCTGTAGCTTAGCTTTAGCTTAGCTTTAGCTTAGCTTTAGCTTAGCTGTAGCTTAGCTGTAGCTTAGCTGTAGCTTAGCTTTAGCTTAGCTGTTGCTCAGCTATAGCTTAGCTTTAGCTTAGCTGTGGCTTCGCTTTAGCTTCGCTTTAGCTTCGCTTTAGCTTAGCGTTACTGTTACTACTAATGCTGCTTTCCTAGGGGTTCCAACTCCCAGGTAGGGTCGCACTGGGATAATTGACTATTTTTGAATATTCCCCTGTAGAGGGACAGGCCCGACGTAAGGGAAGGCTTAGGACACTTCTCCGCAGGGCTGAACCTGAACGGTGTTCTTCGCTCTCGTTTGATTTTCGTTCTCCTTCGTTTTGTGTCCTCGATCCGTCTTGACCGCAAAACGAAGTCGAAACGAAAACGGCCCACGAAATCGCAAAAGCACCGTTGAGGTCCACCCCTGCGGCACCCCCGCTGCTCAGAAGGTGCGAGCCCTGCCCGCAGATGCAGGGCCGGCGCCTCGTGGGGCGCAGCCTCTTCCTGAGCCTTCCCCTCTCCCCCTGCCCCCCCGCCAGGGGGCGACCCAAACGGTGTCTCGGCGATCTCGTGGGCCTCTGCTTGGAGGAGGAGGAGGAGGAGGAGGAGGAGGGGAGGAGAGGGGGGAGGAGGAGGGAGGAGGAGGAGGGAGGAGGAGGAGGAGGAGGAGGTGGGGAGGAGGGTAGGTAAAGGAGGGAGGAGGAGGAGGAGGAGGATAGGGAACCCACAAAGGACGTACGCGCCAAGCTATGTACATGAACACGGCCCCTCGATTCGCGAGACGGGCCGCGTTATACGAGCATTTGTGCAATGCGTGGTCTCGAAACCAGCGTGGATTCATGTACATGTACGTCCTTCTTTCGCTCCTGAGAGGAGGGAGGAGGGAGGAGGGAGGAGGGGAGGTGGGGGGATGGGAGGAGGAGGAGGGAGGCGGGAGGAGGAGAGGAGGAGGGGTGGAGGAGGGGGAGGAGGAGGGGAGGAGGAGAGGAGGACACCGCGGGGACGGGGACACCTTGGGCCAGGGGCACTTCTAGCAACGCCCGAGACAAGGAGTGGCCGCGATCCGTCTGACGGCAGCAGCGGGTGCACGGCGCTGCTGGGCGGGCCCTGCGGGGGCCGAGGGCCTCCCGAAGACAC
>CAUYUJ010009009.1:0-5000 GCA_963575745.1 Prorocentrum cordatum | reverse complement strand
TGCGTTCAAATTTCCCCTCGAAATGATTATGCGGTGTGCATCGCTGCAAACCCGTGACGGACAAACATACCATGCTTGTAGGCACATTCCTGCCATATGGCAAACAAGAAAAGAAACACGGTCACCATTGCGCCAGTACGTTTCAAACTGAACTCATCTACATCCCGCCCACGACAGGAGAATCTCGAGCTGCGCTCACCAGCCTTTTGTATATGTACGGCGATCGCCCCGTCCCGCGCGTGCAACGAGCTGAGAAACAAAGGGGGGACGAGGAGGAGGAGGAGGAGGAGGAGGAGGAGGAGGAGGAGGAAGAAGAAGAAAGGAGGAAAAGGAAACGGAGGAGGAGGAGGAGGAGGAGGACATCAAGAGAGCAGTTCCTGCAGCAGGCGCTGCCCTCCCCGCAGTAGGCGCAGAAACCCGCCCGCCCGCAGAAGAACCAGCAGTCCTCCAGCGGGTGGAGCACCTGCAAAAGAGCGGGAACGCGACCACAAAAGTACAACGCGTTCGGAAGCTCGCGCAGATTTGTCGCTGCTCCCCGTTCCACGCACCCCTTCCCAGTCGCGTGGGGTGTTGGACGTGTCTGTTGTTGCTCGTTCTTCAAGCCTTCCTCTGCCTTCCCTTGATGACGCCGTGTTAACCCTGCGCGTGTTGAGCGGTCGTGGCAGTCCGCTCGCGCAGATCGCACGGGATTGGACGATTTCGGGCCGTTGGCGGCGTTCAGTCTTGAACGCCGTAATCGTCGCTGCGTCAACGCGGCGCGAAATCCCCGTAAGGCAACGGTGCTGTCCTCCTCGACATCCACCACTAGCCTCCTCTTCCTCCTCCCCAGACCTTCGGCGTCGTGTGCTGTTTTTTCTCACAGCGTGGCCCGCCAAACGTCCCGATCCCTTCCATTGGCTGAGTGTGAGCTCTGAATCGTTGTTTCAGGGGCCCGTGGCCCGGCAAGGGCCCTCCTCCTCCTCCTCCTCCTCCTCCCCCTCCTCGATCTATCCTGATTCGGCAACAGGGCATGGGATGGGCGTCTAACGTCCCTGTCCTCCTCCTCCTCCTCCTCCTCCTCCTCCTCTTCCTCCTCCTTCGCTTCCTTCGGCTCGTCCCAATGCCTGTCGTTTCCCCCCCACCCTCTTCCACTCGTATTCCTTGTCCCCAAGGCTGGACAACCACTGGGAACCGGCGACACCGCCCGAAGACACCTCGGAACTCGAACCCGGGCCTCGAAGCGCCCTGATCGTCGGATGTCCAGGATCGGCGCCCCCGACGAGCTCGGCGGCGCGCAGAGGGGGGCAGGGGGGAGGGTGGAAGGCTCCTTAGAAGGAGGCTGCTCCTCAGAAGCCGCGAGCCTCGGATCTACGGATCAGGCCTGCGCCTTCTGAGAAGCGGGGGGTGCCCCTGAGAGGCCTCCCCCCCCCCTCCGCGCGCCGCCGACGAGCGCCTCCGCCTGGCGCGGCGCCGGCATCCAAGCGCGCGCCAAGCTGTTGTTCAGCGCCTTGGCCTTCACGCCGAAGGCGCCGCGCAGCGCGGCCTGGCCGCGGCGACGCGCGGTCGGGCCGCGCCGCCGGGCGCCGCGGGAGGACTGGAGACGGGGCGCAATCCGCCTCTTCCTCGCTGTTGTCGTCCCTCCTCCCTCTTCCATTTCCTCCTCCTCCTCGTCCTCGTCCTCGTGCTCCCCCCTCCTCCTCCTCCTCCTCCTCCTCCTCCTCCTCCTCCTCCTCCTCCTTCTTTCTGTCTGCTTGTCACAAACTCCTCTCCGTCGCGCCCCGAGACTTCCTCACCACTTGTGAACCTTGATGTTGAACTTTGCAAGAGCTCCACGAATGGAGGGCGGGCCACTTTCAAAATGTGGCTCTCGCATTAGCGCCGCGCACATTATTCGTCCAACATCTATTGCAAGGGCTTCACGGGTAGAGGGCGGGCGGCTTTCAAAATGCGACTCTCTCCTGAGCGCCGCATACATTCGTAAAACAATGGGTGGCGGTTCGTTTTCAGAGCTTACACCAATTTGAACATTCTCATGCTTAACATCGCAGAAATGATTCTTTGGTGCGAGGCCGGACAGTCAAGGCGCAACAGCTACGTTGATTTGTGGTGTTGGGATCCCATGAGTGATGTTCTGGCGCGATTCAGGATCGTCAGGACGCAACAGTAACGGTGATTCGCGGCGTTGAAGTCCTAGGAACGGTGTTCTGGCACACTTTCGTTTTTTTTCAAGCTTGTATCGCAACGGGGCACTTCCCTCAGTGAAGATCGAACTTCGAGGGGGGGGTGATTGCAATATCGTGGATAAATCTTGGGTTTGCCCTGGTCCTCCTCCTCCTCCTCCTCCTCGTCCTCGTCCTCCTCTTCCTGGTCCTCCTCCTCCTCTTCCTCCTCCTCCTCCTCATCCTCCTCTTCCTCCCCCTCCTCCTCCCCCTCCTCCTCCTCCTCCTCCCCCTCCTCATCCTCCACATCCTCCTCCTCCTCCTCCTCCTCGTCCTCCTCCTCCTCCTCCTCCGCTTTCTGCTCCTCCGCCTCTTCCTTCTCCCCCTCACCTGAGATCCTGTCGCGTCGTTTCTATCGAAGCAAGCGTTTTCGCCCAGTTTCGGGCCACCCTCGCGGATCGATCTGGCCTGAGAAACGGCGCAGAAGGATCGGGTCCAGGGGTCTGGTCATATTTGTTCGAGATGTCTGCGGCAAATTCGTGTCGTGTCGAACCCAGCGTTGGTTCCTGACACCCCGGGGATCGTTTGAAATTGAAGAATCGCCCGTTTCCGGAATGTTAGATTTTTCAACATCGATCGATCCTGGGTCGTTTGCGGCGTTCCACGATGAACATCGGCGACAAGGTCGCCGCTGGTCGACACAACGCGAACCAACCGTCAGAGTGAGGGGGCCGAACGGTCATTCACTGTCCCTGGGCGCGTGGCTGAAGTGGGGTTCCGCGGTGTGGATTGTTGTGTTGTTGCTGTTGCTGTTGTTGGTGCTGTTGCCGCTGTTGTTGTTGTTGTTGCGTCTGCTGCTGCTGTTGTTGTGGAGTTGTTGTTGTTGTTGTTGTTGTTGGTGGTGTTGTTTTTGTTGTTGTTGTTGTTGTTGTTGTTGTTGTTGTTGTTGTATGTTGTTGTTATTGCTATCGTTGTTGATGTTTGTTGTTTGTTGTTTGTTGTATGTTGTTGTTTGTTGTTGTTAATGTTGTTGGGTTTCTGTTGTTGTTGCTGTTGATGTTGTTGTTGTTGTTGTTGTGGCTGTTGTTGTTAAATTCTCATATCTAAAGGGTAATTACTGTTGTTCCCCCTCTGGGGCACATAGTGTTTTTCAATTGAAGTGCCCTCCCTGGGCTCGCACCCATATTGGGGAATTCCGAATTTGGTTGCTAGCCCTCGGTTTACAACAACAGCGGCTCCAACCTGGTACAATTGCGCTCTCGCGCGGCAATTCCTCACAACTTATGTCGGAATCGCGCTCTCGTGTGGGACATCCTCGCAATATATTCAAACGATGCGCCCTCGGCGCTCAGGAATCACGCTTTCGTTGTGGCCTTGTTCCACGATTTACTTGAGAATGCGCTGTCACTCGAAACCTCCTCGCGATTCATGCAAGGCCCACGCTTCAGCAACCCGCCTGCTCGACCTGGTCGCCTGGGCCCGCCTTCCGACCCGCCCGCTATGGGTCTGCCCACCAGATCTGCCCGTATGGTTCTACCACTTGTTTTCTGCTCCTTGCCCCCATCCTGCTACTCTCTCTCGTGCTCCATCCTTTCCCCTCCACCTTCCACCCGTCCTCGCTTCCCCTGTTTTACGGGCTGCACTGCATGCGCGTGGCAAATAAGGACGATATACCCCCCAAGGGCGTACGGCCGAAAACGACGAGGGCGGGTACCGAGGGTTTGGTATCTACGTATTGGATGGCACGTGAACGAACAGGAACGAACAGTTTTAAACTTATTACTGTTATTGTTATGTTGGCTGGTGTTGCCGATGCTGCTGTTGGTATGGTTGTTGTGTTGTCGCTGTAGTTGCCGTTGTGCTGTCGTTGTTGCGAATATTTCTGCTGTTGGTGTGGTTGCTGTTGTTGTGGTGGTGCTGCGGTTGTTGATGTTGCGTTACCGTTGTTATTGTTGTGTTGTTGCTGTGGTTTCTGTGGTTGATGCTGCTGTTGTTGTCGTTGTTGAATTCTGACGTACGAAGAAAATGTTGTAGACCTCCCCCTCCAGTAACCGTTGATTATTTCCAATTGAAGCGCCCCCCCCCCCCCCCCACGGACTCGCATTTTGGGAGGGGACGGACAGTCTTGAAGCTCATACTTGCCCCCTGGCCCCCGGGTTGCAACAACGACGGCTCCAGCCTGATATTCCCTCACAATTTACTGGAGAATTGCGCTCTCGCGCGAGACTTCTTCACAATTTATATGGAAATCCCGCTCTCGCGTGGGATTTCACCGCAATATATTCAAACGATGCGCCCTCGGCGCTCAGGGATCACGCTCTCGCTGTGGCCTTTCTCGCGATGTACTTGGGAATCGCGCTGTCGCTCGAAACTTCCTCGCGATTCATGCAGGGCCCACGCTTCAGCAACCCGCCTGCTCGACCTGGTCGCCTGGGCCCGCCTTCCGACCCGCCCGCTATGGGTCTGCCCACCAGATCTGCCCGTCTGGTTCTACCACTTGTTTTCTGCTCCTTGCCCCCATCCTGCTACTCTCTCTCGTGTTCCATCCGTCTCCCTCCCCTTTCCACCCGTCCCCCCTCTCCGACTTTAGGGGCTGAACTAAATGCATGTGGCAGGTCAGAAAGATATACACCCAAGCGGGTACGATCGAAGATACAAGGGGGCGGGGACCGAGGGTTTGGTATCTACGTATTGGATGGCACGTGCGCAAATAAGAGCGAAGAGTCTTGAACTCATTGTTGTTGTTGTTGCTGCTGTTGTGCTCTTGTTGCTGCTGTTATTGTTGCTGCTGTTGTTTGGTGTTGTTGCGGTTGAACTCAAATTTCGGAAGAAGAATTTGAATGGTCGATCCCCCTCACCGGT
>CAUYUJ010009008.1:32500-36838 GCA_963575745.1 Prorocentrum cordatum | reverse complement strand
GGAGGAGGAGGAGGAGGAGGAGGAGGAGGAGGAGGAGGAGGAGGAGGAGGAGGAGGAGGAGGAGGAGGAGGAGGAAGAGGAGGAGGAGAAGGATAATGAGAATGAGAATGTCAGTTCACTAAGTGAGAGGAAAATGGCCTTAAATGGGGGAGAGAGGCTTCCTCCTCGGGTTGGCCAGTCGGCTGGCCTGCTCGGCCTTGCTTAAGACCTTCGGCCACTGTCCCGAGTGGATCCTCCTCAAATACTCTGCCCCCGTGTGCGTGGCCTTCAACGAACAGGGTTCCTGGATGGCGGACTTACGCTTGCTTGAGAAGGTTCCACACACTCCGCAGAACCACAAACTTAAACGCGTGCTCAATTTTAGCTGGTGGGTCTCGTGCGCCCAGCCCCCCGCTAGGTGAAGCTTCTGCTTAAATGGGAGCCTACAGTAGTCCCCGTTTATGTTCAGAGGCTTAAAGCAGGGATAACATTTCCATTCCGTGGCCCGAGACTGGGTGGCCGAGATGAAACACCTGGAACAACGCAAACCTGAATCATCGAGCAGGTGCTGGGACCCCATCGTGGCTACTACAGACGGGGCTGGCGGAGGAGGGGGAGGAGGAGGAGGAGGCCCCGCCTTTCTCTTCACCCCCATCACGGTCTCAGCTGCCAAGACGTCCAGTGAGGCTCGGATGAGCCTATGTCGTACAAGATGAGCTCGTCGTTCGACTTGCAGCACTTCGTGTCGCACTGCTTCTGGGAGTCGTGCTGCGATGGCCGCACTCTTCACCAGCTCGTTGATGATAGTATTACCCACAACTAGCCACGATTCAGCACGGTGGCCCATGATATCTTCGGCAGTAAGATGTGAGTTCACAAACTTGACCTGAACCAAGTCGGGTGACCGATGCACAAGTAGTTGCCCTATGCGGGCCCATTCATCACCGTCCTCACCTTTGTGGTGCAGATATGCCTTTGAAACCCATCCTTTGTATAGATTCTCACAATCCGTCACATACAAAATGGGCCCTTGACTGGCCCAGATGGCAAGCCAGAGCCCACGAAGTTCACCCCGACCAACCACTTGGCGAGGCCCAGTCAAAGGTCCAGTGATGAAACATCCCACCTGCGGGTCGACATAATTGGCAACAGTGGCGATTCCCAAAGCAACTCGTCGTAATCTGCTATCGGCAGTATCTGGGCCACCACTTGCATCTCCGAAAATGACCGTGGGGTCTGCCTCGGTGCCCAGGGGTAAGCATCCTTCAAACACACCATCATTCAGACCCCCACAAGTCCAAGAGTGTTCCTGCGGAGGATCAGGGGTCCTGGTCCATGCAGCGGGTATAAGTCCTCTGTGCCAGAAGCAGGCGTGCATCTCGTGCTGCGTTCTGGCCTGCCCTTCCAGGCACTCGCTATTGAGATACGCAACTGCACCCCTGTTATGAGAACAACTCCAGTATCTGTGGTAAGATGTCTCTGGACCTTCCCCGCAACGGTCGCAGTTCACATTGAATTGAATACCCAGTTGTGTACCCCGTCGTGCTGCACTCGTAGGCCCACTCTGGTAGACCAGGCCCTCGTCCACGCTCAGCTCGATGTCGGCGAACGGGTCGTGGTCGTCGCTCATATTGGTCACCACGGGTCGCGCTCTTGGCGCCGCCGACTGCTGAGGAACATCAGGGCTCGTTAGATCACCGGAAGCAGCGCCCGAGTGGCCAGCATCAGGCGACACTGGACACGCGCGCCCTGGGAACTTCAGATGATCCATCTTCCTAGCCTTGGGCCAGGCAGCTCCGATCGCGATGTTCAAGAGCAGGCCTGCGAGACGAGGTCCCCCAGGTCGCACACCTCGGAGCTGCTTGAGTAGCCGTCGGAGAGAGTACCCATCTATACCTTGCCCTAGACCATCTCCGTCATGGTGTAGCTCGGCCTGTCGCCAGAAAGGGACCATCGCGGCAACCTTCACCTCATCAATGAACTCTTTGAAACTATCCAGCGCTGGAATGCCCGTGAAGTTCTCATCTGGAAACTCCCATTTGAAATCTCCAGGCGGCTCCCATGACGTGGGGGTCCTCGGGATCCAACCGAAGCCCAGCATGTACGAAATGATGGCTGACATCGGTCCACGAATGTGCCGACTGCGCACAGCCTCAGGGATACTCTCCATCTTGGCCCTAACCTTAGGCCACGCTCGTAGGACAGCGGCCCGAAGCTGAGGTTGGTCTCTCCACTGCTGCAACCATAACTCGAAGGTGCCTGCTGCGAACTTCTCCGCTGTGTCGAGGTCGGGAGCTTCGATTGCCAGAAGAGTAGTCAAACACCGCCCTCGAGACTTGCCGCAACATGCGGCCCCTAGTCTGCGACGATAGGCCGTGAGATGAGATCCAACTACTCCATGCAATTGATATCCATAACTTCCTGCTGCTTGGGCTCCCTGACGCTCCAACTTGGAAGTCAGGTGGGCCCTTCGAATAACTCTAGTGTAGCGGACCACCTTCCTGTTGCGAAGAACATGCCTAGCGTTCCGCTTTGAACGTTGCTCTCGTGCGTGCCGACGGCCTGCACCCAAATCCACACCTAGATATGACGTCTGGCGAGCTGCAGAGATGGAAACGCCTCGAAGTCTCAGCGCCTTGACCACCGCCTTCGCGTCGCCGTGATGTGAACAGGAGGAGGAGGAGGAGGAGGAGGAGGAGGAGGAGGAGGAGGAGGAGGGGGAGCAGGAGGAGGAGAAGGAGGAGGAAAGAGAGGGGGAGGAGGAGGAGGAGGAGGAGGAGGAGGAGGAGGAGGCGGAGGCGGCGGAGGAGGATGCGGAGGAGGAGGGAGGGGGAGGGGGAGGGGGAGGGGGAGGGGGAGGGGTATATGATGATGATGATGATGATGATCTGATGAATGATGATGATGTTGATGATGATGATGTGGACGTGATGATGATGCTGTGATGATGTGGATGAGGAGGAGGAGGAGGAGGAGGAGGAGGAGGGAGGATAGAGGAGGAGGAGGAGGAGGAGGAGGAGGGGGAGAGGAGGTAGGAGGAGGAGGAGGGAGACGGAGGAGGAGGAGGGAGGAGGAGGAGGGAGGAGGAGGAGGAGGAGAGGGGAGGAGGAGGAGGAGGAGGAGGAGGATGGAGGAGGAGGAGCAGGAGGAGGAGGGAGGCTAAGGGAGGGAGGATGGGAGGAGGGAGGCCAGGCGACGAGGGGGAGGGATGATGGGAGGAGGGAGGAGGGAGGAGGAGGAGGGGAGGAGGGAGGAGGGAAGGAGGGACCCCGGAGGGAGGAGGGAGGAGGGGAGGAGGGAGGTGGGAGGAGGCGAGGAGGGAGGGAGGGGTGGAGGGAGGAGGGAGGAGGGAGGGAGGGAGGAGGAGGGAGGAGGGGGCCCCCTTAGGAGGAAGGGAGGAGGGGAGGGAGGGAGGAAGGGAGGGAGGGGGGGAGGGAGGGAGGAAGGAGGAGGAGGAGGAGGGATAGGAGGAGGAGGAGGAGCGTGGAGGAGGGAGGAGGAGGAGGGGGAGGAGGAGGAGGAGGAGGCGGGGGAGGAGGAGGAGGTAGGAGGCGGGAGGATGGGGGGGAGGAGGAGCAGAGGGGGGCGGAGGAGGAGGAGGTATGGAGGACGATGATGATGCGAGGTGGCGGAGGAGGAGGATGGAGGAGGAGGAGGAGGAGGAGGCGGAGGAGTGAGGAGGAGGAGGAGGAGCGGACCCCCTCCCCCTCCAACTTATGGTGGTGGTGGTGGAGAACAGGCCCATCAGTCACCTGCGCTCCTGCGGCCAGTGCATGTCGGGCGTTCCAGAAGGGGCCTCGCCTTCAGGGATCGATGGAGTCGTCATCTCTGCCGCGGGGGAAGGTCGGGCAGAAGGTAGGCGGAAGTAAAACAAGGCCGCCTCCGCCCGCGCGGAAGCTGGAAGGCCGGCGGAAGGTGGCGGAAATAAAACATGCGCACCCGAAGAGATGAAAACGTCTTTGGGTTCAGGTTTCCGAAATCGCCCAATGTGTGAACTCGGCAGCGCGGATGTGCGCGAGGATCTCCAAGCTGGGTCCTGCTCCATGGCAGACAGAAGTACAGTCAACCCGCATAGGTAGGATGAGCAACTTTCCAGGCTTGCCCTTGGATCCTTCCCCTTCGGCCCATTCTTGGCCACTTTCGCTGGCCGCGCCCCGCTCGAAAAACTTCGAACTGGGCGTCTCAGGCCCTTGCATCCTTACCGCGCATCCTTCCTATACGGGTTGGCTGTATATCGTCGTCGCTGAAGCGACGTTCACCTCCTCATCCATCCTGAGCGCCACGAGTCCTCCTCCTACTCCACTTGAGGATGCAGCTTCTGGGAGATTAGTTTCAGCATCAGCGCTGGTATATCCGTGT
>CAUYUJ010009008.1:0-27500 GCA_963575745.1 Prorocentrum cordatum | reverse complement strand
AGCTTTCGGGCGCTTTTTTCTGCAACAGTGATTCCACTGGGTCCCATCTCCTGGGCGGTCAAACAGTCTTCCACGCTGCCCTCTTAAACCTCTCGGATTTGATTCGCTGTGCTTACCACAAGTGGCACATGCAATCAACGAGCTGTCGCCATTCTCAGGATGGGCAACATCGAGAGGATGGCCCTGAGGGTTGGCCGCGATCTCCGTGAGCTGCTGGTGCCCACCTGGGCAGGCCTCTTCTCGCCTGGCCTCGAGCTTGCCTGGCGCGCACCTGCACCTGCAAACCGCACACATCCACGTCCAGTTCCGTCTTCATTCCCTCGCATGCTGAAAGCGGGGGGCTGGGGTCGCCTTTGGGTCGGGAGGCGTGGGGGAGGCCCTGTTGCTGATAGCCACAAGAGCACTCCGCGATCCAGCAGCAGCTTGCTGGGCGCCACGCTTGTCGCGAGAGGTGAACACTTTCTTGCTAGAGGCAGGCCGGACTGCCCCCCCCCCACAAACTGAGGCTCTCGGCAAAATGCTCCAACCTTTTCTTGAACAGTTTGATGCCATTCTCGGCTGCCTCGACCTCGGCCGCCGACAGACGCAGCAACTAGTGTGCTCCTGGCTCGGCATATTTATCAGCGTAATCGTTCCCATGGGCGTCGAGCCATTTCTGGGAGCCTTGAGGTAACCTTTCAGGGTCTTGATGTGCCTTTTATCTTCACGCACTCGACTTTGCCATTCCACCCTGTGCTTCCTTTGGCCAGCATCGGCGTGCCATCGTACTTGTGATTCCTGTGATACTGGTGGGACTTACTATACACGTCGAGGATGCCTTGGTACTCAGTGGTATCTGGGTGATAGGCTGAGGTTTTGGCAGAGGAGACAGCAACAAGCACACCAATCTGCTCAGTCGTGGTGGGGATTGAGGGAGGCCAACTTGCCCATCCATCGCAGACATAGCACCTCTGATTTCTCCGTGCTTGTCGATTACCACAGCAGCGCATCCTGCTGCGTGAAAAACTTGGTGTCCCTGCTCAAGGCTGAACCCATCCGTATAAACCTTACCTTTGCACATCTCTTCGGCGGATCTGCCTTCTTTGCTCCCAAGCCCTCAGGTCCTCTATCCCACGCCCCTCAAGGGGCCCAACCGAAAAGTCGGGCCTCTCCAGGAAACCAGCCTGGAACGGAAATCTGGGAAAGGTCTTGTAGCTGTTTTCTCTCGAACTTGGTAAGCAGTCTCGCCTAAGGGGTTCAGTTCCTGGGCACTTGACGGGTCTATGTTGGAGATCACCCTCGGCTGATGCTTCCCGCGATCTCTTGGCACGGACAGCGGATAGCAGCTGCGTGCAGAGTACATAATCTCGTTCGGCACGGCAGGGGAAACAGCTTTTGAGGCATTACCCAGACTGGGTGGCTCTTCGCCCCCGGGTCGCGTTTAAGGGGCCCTCGGCTGCTGTGTCTTCATCGGGGGAAAAACCAGCTTTTGAGGCGCTTCTCCAGTCTGTCTGTGAGCTCGTCCAGGGGCATGCGGCTGCGCGTCGAGCGCTCGAACATTGGTGCACTGCGGCGTCGAGCACCTCTGCTACGTCTACGTCTGCGACCCAAACCGCGTTCAGTGTACAAATCGAAATTTTCGGCGCCTGCGGCGGGCTGTTTTTTGAATTCCTTCCAGGTGGAGCGCGACCCACCCGCGACCCAAACTACGTTCACTGAACAAGCCAAAACTTCGGCGCCTGCGGCGGGCTGTTTTTGCATTCTGCCAGGTGGAGAACCTGCGACCCAAACTGCGTTCAGTGTACAAATCGAAATTTTCGGCGCCTGCGGCGGGCTGTTTTTTGAATTCCTTCCAGGTGGAGAGCCCGCGACCCACCCACGACCCAAACTACGGTCACTGAACAAGCCAAAAATTCGGCGCCTGCGGCGGGCTGTTCTGGAATTCGTTCCGGGTGGCCCACCAGCGATCCCCCCCGCGCTGAACTTGTCAGAGCACGACGACGACGATGAGGACGAGGACGCGGACGAGGAAGAGGAGGAGGAGGAGGAGGAGGAGGAGGAGGGGAGGAGGAGGAGGAGGAGGAGAAGGAGGAGCAGGAGCAGGAGGAGGAGGAGGAGGAGGAGGAGGAGGAGGAGGAGGAGGAGGAGGAGGAGGAGGAGGAGGAGGAGGAGGAGGAGGAGGAGAAGGGCACCACCGACAGGGAAGGTGAGGGCCACGAGGTCCGCCGGCTCGACGCCCGCGTCGCCCGCGCCCGCCTCCTCACCCTTACCCGCAATTGCGGGGCGCTACGTAGATTTCGAGGAATGCGTTCGGGTATTCTGGGTGATCGTGACTTGGGCATTGGTACTGATCAGCCACGCGCAGAGGGGGGTGGGGGGAGGGGGGAGGGCTTCTTAGAAGCACCCCTGCTGTCTTAGAAGGCGCGGGCCTTATCTATAGATGCAAGGCCGGCGCCTCTCTTCTAAGAAGCAGCTGCTTCTAAGAAGCCCTCCCCCCTCCCCAACCCCCTTCTGCGTGCCGTCAGACTGATTCAGGATGACTGCCAGTAGGGCTCCGTCGATCCTGTCCTGGACTCCAGAGCTCTATGGAGAAGCTTGTCGCTGTTTTACGATGCCCGTCCCTCCTCCTCTCCTTCCTCCTCCTCTCTCCTCCTCCTCCTCCTCTCCTTCCACTCCTCCTTTTCCTCCCCCTCCTTTTTTCCTCCTCCTCCTCCTCCTCCTCCTCCTCCTCCTCCTCCTCCTCCCCCCTCGTCCTCCTCTCTTCCTCCTCCTCCTCCTCCTCCTCTCCTCCTCCTCCTCCTCCTCTCTCCTTACCCTTCTCCTCCTCCTCCTCCTCCTCCTCCTCCTCCTCCTCCTCCTCCTCCGTCCCTTGGGCTGCGCCGCTCTCGCTCGGACTGCAGCGCCTGCTGGGGCACACCAGGTCGAGAATGGATCTGCCCGCCCTGTGTGCCGAAAATCCTCGCCGAGGGTCCCTCTCCCACCTCCTTGGAGGAGGAGGAGGAGGCGGAGGAGGAGGAGAAGGAGGCGGAGGCGGAGGCGGAGGCGTAGGCGGAGGAGGCGGAGGAGGAGGAGGAGGAGGAGGAGGAGGAGGAGGAGGAGGAGGAGGAGGAGGTGGAGGCGGAGGCGGAGGCGGAGGCGGAGGCGGAGGCGAAGGAGGAGTAGAAGGAGGAGGAGGAGGAGGATGAGGAGGAGGAGGAGGAGGAGGAGGAGGAGGCGCAGCTGGATGCTCCTGTTTAACGCGTTTCCTTCTTCCAGGGGCCGTTCGGAACGATTTTCCTTCCAACCCCGCCTCTGCCCTAACCCCACCTCTGTGCCCCCCCGAAGGAGGCGGGCCACAGTTAGCGCAGGATGCACCAACGATGTTGCCATGCTCCCTCCCGTCCTCGGTTGCCTCTTTTGCCTCCTCCTGTGCCCTTATACTTTTTCGGGGGTGGACAGAACCCCCGCCCTGGCACGCCTCTTTTGCTCTCCTCCTGTGCCCTTATACTTTTTCGGGGGTGGACAGAACCCCCGCCCTGGCACGCCGATTCGTGAATTGTCCGTCTTCGGTTCTCGGGAGGGCGCCGCGACCGTCATTTCCCAGGCTTGCGCCACGCCAGGTTTGGGCCCGAGGTCGTTTTCACTAGACCGCGTTTTGCTACGGGGGGTTCTGTCCATCCCCCAGCTGGGGTGGGGGTTGGTCCCTCGAGACCTAGAAGGGACAGCATGTCTGGGCGGGGGAAAACACACAGACACAAGTGATCGTCGACTCCCAGGAAAACAATGTAACATATGGGAATGGGGGGGGGCAGCTGGGAAAACCCAGAAGATGCAGGAAGATGTGGGGAATACCTCCCTGGAAGCTGAGGGAGGAGGGGGGAGGAGGAGGAGCGCCCTGGGCCCCCTGCGAGCTGCGAGGGGAGCACCCCGCCCCCCTCCCCGCCCCCCTCGAGCGGCGAGGGCTCCCCACGGGCCTGCCGCCGGGGCGGAAGGGGGATCCCCTGGTGCCTCCCAGCCCATGGGGCTGCTGGAGGCACTCTTTCGGTCAGTGAGGTCTCCCTCGCTGCCAGCAGTGATTTCCCAGCCGCCGCTGCTGTGTCTTTTTTCACCAAGGCTGTGCGGGCGCTGAGCTAACAAAACGAGCCAGGGGGGAACGCACCCATAGACACAATTCATGGTCGCCTCCCATACACACACATATATATATGTGTATATATATATATATATACAAACCTGGTTCAATTCTAATTCTTCGAGGGTTCAGTGTTTTTTTTGGCCAGGAAATCCTTTCATTTCTGACTGTTCTGTCCTGGGCCTCTGCCTGGCCACTGGGGGGTAGCAATCAGAAACGAGCACAATGAGGCATGATCATACTTAGAATTGAACGGCGTGTATGTATGTATGTATGTATGTATGTTTGTATGTATGTATGTATGTATGTATGCATATGTATGTATTTATATATATTTATATGTATGTGTGTCTGTGTGTATATATATATATGCATGTATGTATGCATGCATGCATGCGTGTACGTATGTATGCATGTACGTATGTATGTATACTATGTATTTATGCATGTACGAATGTCTATTTATATATATACACATATGGGAAGCTCTGGGAAGTGGGAGGGGAATACGAAGAGCCATGGACTATGGGAACACGCGGCGGGTCCTGGCGTTTATGTGTCTGTCTCGTTGTGTGTCCTTGGGCCCCTTGAAGGGAGCGCGGAAAAGTATGATAGGGCAGCTTGTGGAGCTGTTTCGCGGAAACCCCGTTATGAAAAGGATCTGCCTTCCATCCATGTCCAGTGGCGCACATTTCCAAACACATCTTTTCAGGACGTTTGCAAGACTCTTGCGCAAGGTGCCAGTTTTGAAAAGGAGCCGTTTCCCCTGCGTGTAAACTTAGCACATATTGTTTTCTAGTCGGGCCATATAATTTGAGCAAGTCTCTTACGAGAGCCACATCTTGAAAACGCTGGCCTCCAGCGTTGAAGCCGGTGCAATATTCTAGTACACGTGGGCGCGGTGCTGCGGCGAGAGCCGCATTTTGACAACCACGGGCCCTCCCTGCAACGGTGGTCTGTTAGCTAGTTCTTATCTTCATGATTGTGACTTGGAAGGGAGACTCAAGCGAGACGCCAGTCCCAGCCGGCGGACACGTTTCGTGGTGCGGAAAGGGGGGACTTGCTAAGGAAGAGGGATGGGCGAGGAGTAGGTTGAAAGGTTACGAGCAGGAAAAAAATATCGTTGCAGGGAGCAGGATGTTGATGATGAGAACGACGAGGCGCAAAGTGGAAGGAGGAATTGGGTGAATGAGGGTGGAACTAATTCGGAGGCTGGAGGGCGGTCAGGAGAGATGAGGAGTGAGGAGGGGGACGAGGAGTATGATGCTGGTGATGGTGATGATGGTGGTGGTGATGATGATTATGGTGAGGAGGAAGAGGAGGAGGATGAAGATAAATATGCTGATGAGGATGAGATGCCTCTCCCCCTTCCTCTCTCCCTGCCCCTTTACCCCATGTCTCCCTCCTCTTCCCTTCCCATCCCTTTTTCTCTTCCTTCCAAAGGAAAAGACGATGGCGACAACCACGACCCCCACGACCACGACCACGACCACGGCCACGACGACTACGATGGCAGCGACAGCGTCGACTACGACGACGCGGCGGCGACGATGTCGGTGCAGCAGCAGCAGCACTCTGTGAACGACGTCCCTGTGCCTCGCTTCGCCCGCTCTGATCGTCTGGCGCCTGCCGTCGCCGCCATAATTATCGCCTTCGTCGCCGCTGCCGTGGTCGTCGTCGTCGTCGTCATTGCCGTCGTGGTCGTGATCGTGGTTGTTGTGGTCGTGGTCGGGTTCGTGGTCGGGTTCGTTGTCGTCGTGGTCATTGTGGCCGTCGTCGTGGTCGTGATTGTGCTGGTGGTCGTCGTCGTGGTCGCCGTCGTCGTCGTCGTCGTCGTCATCGTTGTCGTCGAGGTCGTCTTCTCGGTCGTAGTCTTGGTCGCGGTGGTGGTGGCCTTCGTCGTGGTCGTGGTCGTGGTCGTGGTCGTCGTGATCGTCGTGATCGTGGTGGTGGTCGTCGTCGTGGTCGTTGTTGTCGTGTTCGTGGTCGTCATCGACGTCGCCGCCGCCGTCGGCGTCGTCGATATTTTCGTTTTCGTCAGTATCGTCGTAGTCGTAGGCGTCGTCGTCGTCGTGGTGGTTGTGGTCGTCGTCGTGGTCTTCGTCGTCGTCGTCGTCGTCGTCTTCGTCGTCACCGCCGTCGGCATCGGCGTCGGTGTGGGCGTGGGCGTGGGCGTCGTCGTCGTCGTCGTCGTAGTCTTTGGTGTCGTCGTCGTCGTCGTTGTCGTCGGCGTCAGCGTCGGCGTCGGCGTCGTCGTTGTTGCCGTCGTCGTCGCCTACGTCGTCGTCAATATTGTCGTAATCCCAGTCGGTGTCGTTGTCGTTGTCGTAGTCGTCGTAGTTGACGTCTGCATCTGGTAGCATAGCTATATCTATGCCAGAGACATAAACACTTGTCTTGACGCGCTTCCAAATGCCAGCGCGGCCACTGCGAGTTATCACTGCCAGCGCCGGCTGTGATTATTGGGGCGTGAGGCAAGTTCGCAACCTCTATCCGACACGTTGGACGATGCGCATGAGCAGGCCGCACTTGTTGCTCGCAGGCCCTCCTTGTGACAGTCTGCCAGGGATGCCACTGGCGGTTCTGCAGTACAGTTTGCATATGAGGCGTTCCAGAAAGGGCCGTGCCTTCGAGGACAGAAGGAGTTGTCATCGCTTCCTCGGCGGAAGGCGGCGGAAGGGCGGCGGAAGTACAACGAGGCCGCCTCCGCTGGCGGAAGGGCGGCGGACGCAAACGATGCGCCCCCAGGAGATGAAAAGGCTTTGGGGCTCAGGGCTTCCGAACTCGCCCGTCTTCTTTTTTTCTTTTCTCCCCTGTGCTCTCCTCCCTCTCCTCCTCCCCCCTCCCCCCCTGTGCTCTCCTCCCCTCCTCCCCCTCCCTCCCTCCCCTCCGCCCCCTCCCCTCCTCCCTCCCCTGTGCTCTCCTCCCTCCCCTCCTCCCCCCTCCTTCCCTTACCAGTTGGCATGCCTCTGCTTGCGTCCTTGACGTGGGCTGCCGCCGCGTGCTGGGCCACGCAAGAGGAGAGTCTGCGCTGGCCTGCCCAGCGCCCGCGGCGCGCCTCTGCGCCGTCGCAGGGGGGGGGGGGGGGGGAAAGTCGTGTCCTCCTCCTCCTCCCCAACTCTTTCTCCTCCTCCTCCTCCACCTCCCACCCCCTCCACCTCCTCCTCCTCCTCCTTCCCCCTCCTCCTCCTCCTCCTCCTCCTCCTCCTTGTGTTCCTCCTCGTCCTTCTCCTCTTCCCACCCCCTTCCCTTTGCCCGTCTGTCTTTTCTTGCTCATACCGCCTTTTCTCCCCCCCAGGCTACAGTTTATCGCATGAGTTTGCCGTGGGCAGGTCGGCTCGTATAGCGATCCGAGTTTGTCTGGCGTTGTTCTGCTTCACGTCCCTGTGCCAGTGACGCCGTAGTGGTGAGATTCAGTGGTCGCGCGCTCCCCATCTCCTCATCTTCCGGAAAATAAACACAATCGTCGTAGTTGGCGTCGTCGTCGTTCTCGTCGTCTTCCTCGTCGTCCTTGTTTTTGTCCTCGCCCTCGTCCTCGCCCTCGTCCTCGTCCTCGTCCTCGTCCTCGTCGTTGGTCTCGTCGTCGTCTTTGTCGCCGTCGTCGTCGTGGTCGGCGTGGTCCGGCCACAGGGCGACCCGACGCTGGAGCGCCTCAGCCTGGAGGTGCCCCAGGGCGAGCTGTGGGCCATCGTGGGTGGCATAGGACGGCGGTGCTGCGCCGAGAGGAGGAGGATCACTCTCACGTGCCGAATCGGCGTCCCCCATGCCTCGCACTGTGAGGAGGGAGGACTGCTGCCCCTCCAGGTTGTCTCATCCCATGCATCTGTTTCCGCTGAGCTGCTGACCCAACCCGCAAGTTGCCCTCCTTGGAATCGAAGGGGCTGGAGATTGACGGCAGAAGACTTCACGAACATGTTGTCCAGCATGTTGTCCAGCGTGGGAAGAACATGCTGGAGAGCTTCATCAAGCAACCCTGAACGAACATGCTGGCCCGTAGTCCAGCAGCGCCCCCTTCCTGTAAACGAGGGTGCCAGAGAACATTCGTGGGTCCCGAAACTCCATGAACTTGTTGCCCAGATAATTGCCCTGTTTGAGGTCGACGATGGATCGCGTAGACGGCGGTAAAGGACTTTCGAACAAGGTGTCCAGCAAAATGCCCACACTTGGGGCGAATGTATTGGGGAGCTTCATGAGGCAGCCGACAGGCGCTCATTCTCTGCAGGCTTTGTTCGTAGCAGCGTGGCTGAGGACGTCGGGCTTCCACTCCGCATCGAAACCCTTGCTGATGGCGATGGGCTCCGACCTCTCCTGCCAGGCCCTGCAAACTCCAAAATCTGGCGCCATCGCGCGCGAAGGGAGGAGGAAGGGCGTCGCGCCGAGGGGGGAGTGCGCCTCAGAAGCTGAAGATCACTCGCTGCGCGCCGCCGCGAATAGCGCGCCCTTTTCGTCCCACAATCTAGCTGCTCTAGGCGTGTCCCAAGTTCTGTGGAGGAGGAGGACCAGAGGAGAACCGAGACGCAGGATGCATCAATGATGCTGCAGGGCCCTCTCCCAAGCCCAGCCCCCTCCGCAGAGTTCCCTGCAGGCGTTCCCTGTCGCTGCGCGGAGCCCCTCCTCCCCTTGAAAGGCCACCTCCCGCTGGGCCTGCCATGCAGGCGAGAAACCCGTGACAGAGGCGAGAACACAACGCAGTTCTGTTCGCTGCCACAAAGACGCGGACCCGGGAACGCCTTCCCCTGCCGACCCCCCGTGGGTGCTACGCTTCGCCGCGGCGCTCGTGGCGGGGCGGGCTGGTTCCGGTTGGGGGGAGGGTGCGTTTTGGTTGGGGGCTCGCCTCTGGTCTTCCTGGGTAGCGTCTCTTGTGACGGAGCTGCTTCGCATCCGTCTGGAGAACGGGAAGGAACGCGACGAGGTATGATCATGCAGTTCAGCGAGGTGCCTGGCGGTGTTCGTGCCGTGAACAGGGGCCACCCGCGGAACACCCGTGCAGCTCTGACATGTTCAGGATGGGGAAAAACACACAGACACAATTAATCGTCGATTCCCCAGAAAATATAGGAAAATATGGGAAGTCGGGGGGGGGAAGACAAAAACCAAGAACATATGGGACAATATGGGGAATCCTGTTATTTGTGTGTTTATTTGTGTGTCCTTGGGCCCCTTGACATGTGTTAAATCCCTGGTCTTGAGTTTAAGCTGAGCCCGCCCTTGGGCGAAATCCCCAGGCGGACAGGTAACCGTTATCCGTCCGTACAATTGTGGTCAACTTGTCGGGCGGAGAGGCTCGGCGCAGGCGAATACCCACCCCGTTTTGAAAAGGAGCCGCCATCCATCCTTGTAGCGCTTGCAGACTTTTAAAACGAATGTGCGCGGCACTAAGGCGAAAAGCCAATGTTGAACACGATCTGTGGTCCATCCCTGAAAATGTTGCACACTTGTAGTAAGACAGGCGTGCGCGGTACTAAGGTGGAGGCCCCACTTTGAACATAACCTTCATTTTTGAAGCTGCTGCACAGTTTTGAGACGACTGTGCGCTGTGCGGTGGCGAGGGGCCTATTTTCAAAACGACCTGTGCTTCATCCGTGTGGCTGCTTCCATTTCCAAGCTTCAGGATCACAAGTGGTTGGGAGACCAGAATCTATTCGCCTGGCCCGCCCAACGGACGTTTCTGGGCATGCGACGGGAAAGAGATGCTTGAAAGGGGATGGAGGAGGAGGAGGAGGAGGAGGAGGAGGAGGAGGAGGAGGAGGAGGAGGAGGAGGAGGAGGAGGAGGAGGAGACGGGGGCGAACGATGGATCAGGAGGGGAAGTAGTTCCGGGGGGTGGAGGTGAGGAGTAGGTCGGTCGATCGGTCGCGGACCTCGCATGGCGCAGTCAGCTGAGCCCTGCCGACGGGGGGTGCGGGTACTGCCAGCCCGTGGCCCAAGGGCGGGGCTGCAGGCAGCAGCCCCGGGCAAACGACTGCAGGGCACAGCGGAATCACACCATCCCCCCCGCCGCTCCACCCACGATCATCCTGCCGTGGCTGCCGCACATCTGCTCCCTCCCCAGGGGCGGGAGCGGGAGCCCGCACGAGCAGGCCGATGGCGTGGGTGGGAAGGCGGCGCGCCTCCGCCTCCGCCGGATGGGCCTCCTCGGCCCTGCGCCTTCTTTTTGCGGAGCGCCTCGGCCCTGTTGGCCGCGACACGCTCGAGCACAGCGGGCGGCAAGGGCGGCAAGGGCGGCCAGGCGGAGGCACCTGCTCATCCCCGGCGGCAGACGAGGGCTCAGCAGCGACAGAGCGCGTATACACCCTGGAACTCTTGTTTCCCTGACGGATGCAGGGGAGCCGCGGCCTTCGAGGCAACAGAAGGGGCAGGGTCAAGCCACCGACGGTTATCGCGAGATGCTGGGCCCTTGCTTGGCGGTAGACGTCTTAGCAAAGTGAGGCCAAACTCAGGAGACCCTTCAACAATGGAGTCGGTGCACACAACAATCTGCAATACTCCGGCAACATTCGGATCACACAAGTCATCACGTACACCGTCTGCAACAGAGGATGATGCTGATGATGGTGATGATGATGCTGATGACACGGATATGGCGATGTGAACATGACGAGGGTGAATATATGTTGATGCTGTTGATGCTGATGTCGATGTTGATGCTGTTGCTGGTTATGATGATGGTGCCGATGCTGATGCTGGTGAGTTCGATCATGATAATGTTGATGATGCTGATGACGATTATGATGCTGATGCTGATGATGATGAGGATGACGATGATGCTGATGACGATGCTGATGCTGATGATGATCATGATGACGATGATCGTGCTGATGCTGATCATGACGACTATCATAACGAGGATGTTGCTGATGACGATGATGACGATGCTGGTGCTGATTATGATGATGATGCCGATGACGATGCTGATGCTGCTGATGATGATGACGATGATGATGATGATGATGATGATGATGATGATGACGATGTCGAGGACGACGACGATGATGCTGATGATGAGGATACTGATCACGGCGATGATGCTGACGCTGCTGGTGATGATGCGGATCGTGATAATGCTGATGTTTATCAGCATTGTGATGGCTAGTAGGACGATGCTAAGTACTGACGGTGATGATGGTGCTTGTGGTGTGATGATGATGGTGACGATGACGATGATGACGATCATGACGATGCTCTTGTGAATGTCGTTGATGATGCTGATGATGATGATGATGATGATGATGATGATGATGCTGCTGATGATGATGATGATGATGTCAATGCTGATTATGATGCTGATGCTGATGCTGATGATGCTGATGATGACGATGACGATAACGATGATGATGATGATGCTGATTCTGACGACGATGATGACGATGATGGCGATGATGATGCTGATGGTAGTGATGATGATGCTGCTGATGCTGATGATGCTGATGATGATGATGATGATGCTGGTGGTGATGATGATGATGATGATGATGATGATGATGATGATGATGATGATGATGATGATGATGATGATGATGATGATGATGATGATGATGATGATGATGATGATGATGATGATGATGATGCTGATGATGATGATGATGATGATGATGATGATGATGATGAGTAGGAGGAGGAGCTGTAAAGCAGGAGGATCCTGGGGACGAGCGGCGGAGCAGCAGCGGGAGCGGCCCCTGGCCGCCCACGAGTGGACCGCGGCAGAGCCGGCCGCGTCTGTCATCCACGATCCTGGAGTCTGGCAGGCCCAAGACTCACACGATTTGTTTATCTGACGTTTCCTCTCTAACGTGCTCGCCGACGTCTTGGCGCCTCGACGGTTTCAACGGGATCTGCAGTACAGGACTGGTGCACTCGTGTGCACAAGACGCGCAACACGCGTTGTTCGTTCGTCTGGGGAGCGCCTCGTCCCCGGGCCACGTGCCGGGGCCCCCCAGTCGTCACTCTGAGGCTGGGCAGAGCGTTGCGTCGTGGAACAAATCTCTCTCTCTCTCTCTCTGTCTCAGTCTCAGTTTCTCTCTTTCTCTCGCTCTCTCTCTCTCTTGTTCCTCCTTTGTTGTGGTGTTGCTCGTTTACGGTTACAGTGGAGACCCATGCCAAGGAACACCCTGCTTGCCTCCATGGTGCCCTGGGTTTCTTGGGTTTCTTAGGTTCCGATGGTTATGCCATGGAAAGCGGGACGCTCCCGCACCAGAAATCAATAGACGTCCTGGTGTCTCAGGGTTGGGTTTCTTGTGGAAGGTTTCTTGCGGTCGAGCTCCCACTGTATCGTTTGGGTATTCCTTGGGACTTGTACTTGCGCGCTTGTCAATTCAAGCAGCTGCAGAGGTGCCGGGGGGATCATAGGGGGAGATCCATTTCACACGCCTGGAGACCCACACGGGATCGGCTTTTTTGCAGCTGGTGCTCCTCGCGGACAGCCGCATGTGTCGCCAGTGTGCGTGTCGCTGTTTGGTTCCTCCGCCTCAGGTTGGTTCTCTCGCGCACCCTGCCGTCGGACGCAACTTTGCGCTGCTGCGTGTTTGTTTTGCGTTGCCCGGTCCTGCCAAGCCCCCTGGAAACGTGCTCTCGTCTCAACAGCATCACCCACGTCTCACGAGCGTGACCACGAACCTGCCCAGTGGCAACAGCAATGGACGGTGTCTCCTTGGCGAAATCGTACTCTTGTCTGAGATGCGTTAACTGGGTTACTCCAGATTTGGTCATAAAAAGGTGGGGGTCACAACCCTCCTGGACGAGTCATTTTAGACCCCCCCCAACCAGCCATGAAAGGGCGGTCCTGTGCCCAGACCCACCAGAGACCTCCAAGGCAGCTCCGATCAGACCTCCCTCCCAAATCGCAGCCCCCCCCCTTTTGCGGTGGGGGCCTTCGTTGACGAACGTGCCCACGGGGCCTCAGACCTTTGAGAACTCCTTGTCTGATGAGGTCGGCAGTGGTATCCGTGGCTCATGCACGATTGGCGTGTCACCGCCTTTTCCCTGTCTCATGGCTCTTTGTGCAATGCCCTCACCGTGTGGCCGAGCCGAGGGTCGACCCGTGAGGGGCGGGAGCCATCGCGGGCGCTCCGACAGGATCTCGCGACACCCCCCGCCCCACAGCGGCTCTCGCCGGGGCGAAGCCCAGCCCTGCCGCCTCGCGGGTGTGTCAGCCATGCGGCCGGGCCGGCCGTGCTGCTCCTTGTTCGGTGACCCTCTAGGGCCAAGGAAGGTCTGACCAGTTTTTTTTTTTGTTGTTGTTGTTGTTTGTTTTTTTTGTTTTGCAAGTGTCGGCGGCGAGCGAGGGGGGGAAGTGAGAAGGGGCGGGCCTCATCTGAAGTCTCGGAAGTCCCCTGGCCTGCTGAGTTGTCGAAGCTTTCCCCGGAGACAGAAGAAACAGCTTCTCAGAAGGCGCGAGGGCTTCTGAGAAGTCCCGCCGCCTTCTGAGAAGGCCTTCTCCTTTTCGTTTCCCCTCCCGCGCTCGCCGCCATTAGTGAGTCTGCGCCCGCAGACCAGCGGCGACACACAGCGTGCCTTCGCCGTCTTGTGAGCTCCGGGTCGCCCGCGGGGGGGCGCGAAGAGCCTCGCGCGCGCCGCGCCCTGCGCGAGGGCGCCGTGCCTGGGCGGCCGGCCTTCCTCAGGGGAGGGCGGCGCGACGGCGCGCGGGGGGTGCGAGGATGCCGGCGCCTCACGGGGCGCGAGGTTCTATAGACCTCCCGGATGGGGTCCGCGCAGATCGGAGGGTCGCGCCGTACCGCCGCTGCGGCTCGATGCGGAGCCCGATTTGCTTCACCCCGACGTCGCCGATGCATCGCCGTCGTCGGCGGCGCATCGCTGGGGCATCGCCGGGGCATCGCCAGTGCATCGCCGATGCATCGTCGACGTCTCGGCGATGCGGCGCGATCCTGCGACCCCATCCACTCCGACCCCATCCAGGAGGCCTCGAGAGATGCGCGAAGTCAGGCGACCTACGTTGAACACTGCAGTCAGCCCACATAGTAAGGATCCGACGGCGAGCGAGGGGGGGGAAGTGAAAATGAGAAGGCCTTCTCGGAAGGTGGCGGGACTTCTCAGAAACCCTCTGGCCTCTGAGGGGTTTGCGTCGCCTTCGGGGAATGCTTCGAGAGCTTCTCAGAAGGCCGGGGGACTTCCGAGCCTTCTGAGACGGCCTTCTCCTTCTCACTTCCCCCCTACTCGCTCGCCGCCGAGTTTGGCATCGTACCCACTTTTTGTCCGCGCCCATATCGGGCGTCCCCAGGAGGAGGCGGAGGAGGAGGGGGAGGAGGATGATGATGACGAGGAGGAGGAGGAGGAGAAGGAGGAGGAGGAGGAGGAGGAGGAGGAGGAGGGAGGAGGAGGAAGAGAAGAAGGAGGAGGAGGGAGGAGGAGGAGGAGGGAGGAGGAGGAGGCCTTCTCCTCTTCACTTCCCCCCTCCCACGCTGCCGAGTTACCCTTGCCTCCTTCCCTTTCGGCCCATCCTTGGCCGGTTTCGGTGGCCGCGCCCCGCCCGCAAAGTGTTTCGCTATGGTCTTCCAGGGCCCTTTTGCGTCCTTGTCGTGCGTCCTCATTGCACGGGTCGACTGTACAGTGCCGTTTTCAATACATGCTCCGCGTGCGGATCATGTATTAAAAATGCAGGTAGTTAGGACTAAAAACAACGATGAGTTCATGCACACATTAATGCATAGATTCGTCATGCATTAACAATATCATGTTTTTAAACATTTTATGTATTAGCAACTGCCCTGTAGGCTATAGGCTCAAGTCGGGCACGTCCCTCTGCGGGAGGAATATTCAAGAATAGGAGCATCGTCCGGGGACGTCTTTCCCCCCCCGTGTTTGGTTGTGAATTTTCTTCCCTGATCCGCCTGCAGGAGGACGTGCCCGACCCACCCGCAGGTTGAACCCTAAGCGTTCCAAGACTCGACACGCTCAAGAGCCACGCGCATGGAGGGCGGCTCCTTTCCGAGGCCGTGTTCCCGCCTCGGGACGGCAACTCGGCACGGGCTCTGACGTATCCTGCTCCGTGCACGGGGGAGCGGCCCCCTCTCGGCCTCGGCGGGTGTGTGCGTCGTCACCCTGCGCGGTGGGCTCGTGCCGTGCAGTCGTTGGTGCGCCTCGCCTGGTGCCCGCTGCTCCAGCTCGGGCCGCTGCCTGCGGGGAGGGCCGCCGGGTTCTGCACCTGCCGGTCCTCCAGGTTCCAAGCCCTCCGTGGCAGGGCCGGGTGGGGCGGCGCTGCCCGCGCGCCGCCTCCGCCACGCGGCCATCCTCCTCGAGTCCGTCGCCGCCCTCCGTCTCCTCCCGGCCCTCGTCGCCGCCCTCCTCCTCCTGCCTCGCCTCCTCCTCGCCCTCCTCCTCGACCACGGGCGGCGGCCCCGAGCAGCGTCGTCGGGCGTGCCCCGGACGCGCCGCCGAGGCGGAATTGTGGACCCGATGGGGGGGTCCTGCGACGGTCTTGCTGTGCTGTGCACCTCCTCTTCTCCCAGCGCACGGGCCCCCTCGTCGAGCAGAGGAGGGGCGCCCCCTCCTCGCCTTGCGGGCCCCGCCCCAGGGGCGTGAGAGCACGTGGCGGGTCCACGGGGCCCCCATCTTTCCAGCGGGCTCTCGCCGGAGGGCGGCGGGCGCGGGAGGGCGGAAGCGAGGAGGGGCGGGCAGTCTCAGAGGGCTCGGAAGTCCCCCGGGCCTTCTGAGAAAGAAGTTTTCTGAGCCTTCCCCGAAGATCAGGCGATCGCAAGCATGGAGCATGGGGGCGTGGATTAGCGACGGGTCCCGTTTCCATGGGAAGTCGCGGATTTCCGCCGCCGAGCGAGGCGGCACCGGCCGCATTTTGGGGAGGGCGCCTCCCCGATCCATGGATTTGGCGACCATGCGCCAAATCCATGGATCGCTAATCCATGTTTGCGCGCCCCCGAGAAGATGCAGCAAACTTCCCAGAAGGCGCGAGGGCTTTGAGAAGTCCTGCCGTGTTCCGCGAAGGCCTTCTCCTTCTTACTTGCCCCCCTCGCCCGCCGCCGATTACGGGGAGGGGGCCCTGGTGCCTGGTGACAGGAGGGTGTGCAGGGCATGCTGGGGGTTTACTCGGGTCCCCCTTACTCCTCCACCTCCTCCTTTGCCCTTCCTACCACCTCCACCTCCACCCTGGAGTAACGTGTGCTCATCTTGCTCGGGGCGTCCTGCGCCCCCTCATGCTACCCCTCGCCATCCTCTTTCGTACGCCTCCCTCCCTCCCTCCCCGAGAGGATCGGGGAAGAGCAGCCTGCTATCCGCCATCCTGGGGGACATGGGAGTGGTGACGCCGGAAGGCGCCGATCGCTGCCTCCCGCTGGGCCTGCAGCGGCTAGTCTGCCTCGTCGTCCTTCTTCTTCTTCTTCTTCTTCTTCGTCATTGTCATTGTCGTCGTCGTTGTCGTCGTCGTTGTCGTCGTCGTCGTCAGCGTCGTCGTCAGCGTCGTCGTTGTAGTTGTCGTCGTCGTCGTCGTCGTCGTCGTCGTCGTCGTCCGTGGTCTGTGATCCGTCGCCCGTCGCCCATCGTCAGTCGTCCGTCGTCAGTCGTCCGTCGTCTGTAGTTTGTCGTTATCGTCGTCGTCGTCCGTCGCCTGCCGTTATCGTCGTGCGTCGTCGCCGTCGTCGTCCTCTCCCTCCTTTGCCTCAAGGGGGCGGGGTGAGGAGGGAGGGGGCGGGGGAGGAGGAGAGGGAGGCTTATGAGAAGGAGGACGAGGGGAGAGGGGGAGGCAGCGGCATGGGGAGATGGAGGATGAGGAGGAGGCCTCCCTCTCGGCCTCCTCCCCCTTCTTGTCCTCCTCCTTCTGCCCCTCCATTCTATTCTATTCTCGTTGGGAGTGTCTGTCAATGCCAGACGCCCCTAACAACAAAAACAGAGCTAGTCCGAATCCTCTCCCCTCTGGGGTGGCTCCTGACCAGCGGGCGGCAGCAAGCCGAACTTGGAGTAGAGCTCGGGAATCGTCCAAGCTTCACCCCACGTGGAATCAAAAACTACACCGTCCTCAGCCTCCACGTCCTCCAAGACCTGGACTCCCCTCCTCGTGGCTCGAACCAGCGCGAGGAGGTCTGATGGCAGCGGCGCCCTCTGGTCGCTGACTCGCCAACCTCTGTACTGCTTGGCCCAGCTGGGGAAGAGGCCTTTAAATGGACGGTTCCTCTGTTGCTTCAAATCCTTAGTGGGGGGCTGCGTGGGACAAGGTTTGCACAACGTGTCTACCCCGCCCCACGCGTAGCCCCCACATCTGATGCAACTCATCACCCACCCACTCCCCGCCACCCGAGCTCCCGCCCCGTCCCAGACCTTATACATTCTAAGGTTGTGACCTTGCAAGAGCACGGTAGCTTGGCTCTCAGATACAGCTTTGGCACTGGAAACACTAGCCTTCGTGTCCGAAAACAGGGGAGTTTTGAAACTCATCAGGGTCCTTCTCACACCGAGACGATCAGCCGCCTGCAGAGACCTGCGCTCAAAGGCACGCTGCCTCTTGGCCTTCGCATGCCAGGATGGTTCAGGGGCCAGGCCGTCCTGCACAACAGGGGGCTCAGGAAAACCAGACGAGTCCGACCACGAACGCTGGTTCATGAGGACGTCCTGGACCCCTCCCCACCGAATTATTTCCTCCTGGAGGCTCTGCAGGGCACCTGCTTGCTCCTTGGCCTGAGAGACATCAGGGTGTTTGGACGCACCAAGCATAGCAAACCTATCTGCATGCCGATTCCCTTGCCTCTCGAAGACAGTGGATCGGCCCTCAAGAATATCATTCATCGTGGCGTGCCCCAACGTTTTGTGGGCCACAATTCCATCTTCAAAGACATGCCAGACACGAGACCACATATGGGCCCTGGGATTACACGAGCCTATCGATCCATGTCGATCCCAGACGCACCCCAGGGTCCCTTCACAGTCCGTGTAGGTTTCAAAGCTGCCTGCAGCAATGTCAGCAAGCATCACATACGCGAAATCTTCCCCATCACGGGCCTGCTGGAACGGTGCCGCCTGTAATGGCACTGGCCCATATGCCGCTGAGATGAGGTCACCATTAGCAGAAACCGCACAGATCGACCATCCAGCTCGACGAAACCTGGAAGAGGTGGGGTCGAGAGCCGAACCATCGGTGAAGAGGTGACCCGACAACATCCCACTAGCAGGCTTATTAAACCAAAACACTTGGCACTCACTGGTCGATAACGCTGGGGTCGTGATCTCACGCGGATCTGGCATCAGCCCTGCAGCAAACTTTTCGAGATCTTGACCGAGCTCACATGCTAATCTGGCTGCGCGCTTGGTCTCGTCGCTGAGGTGCTCCCGACGGTCAGCATCGAAGGCAGCGCACTCGAATCTCCTGTGGAATAGGGTTCCTGGGGCACCTAAGCAGAGACGACACACATTGTCTGGCGCAAGGTGTTGATCGCATAATCTCTGTTGAGTCCAGGTGCCCATGGAGAAACAATTACGAGCACACGCCTGATGGTGGTCATGCCAAACCTCATTTTGGGCCCCGTTGATGACCTTCAAGGCCCCTTCCCAAAACACAGGACGGACCCAGGACTTATTGAGGCACGGTCGACTCTTCAAGCCTTTCACATCAGCCCTGTGTCCTGCATCTCTTTCCGCCAGATCTCTGGCCGACAAAGGGGCAAGCTGGAGGAGGTCAACTTTCCCACCGTCCGCTTTCAACAAGATCCTCGCACTGACAGGCCGCCACCCTATTTCCGACAGCGTGAGCAGCAAGGCGTGCGCAGGCGAAGTTGCACTCAGCCACGGCCTGCGCGTAGAAGACATTGCATCCGCAACAAGCTCGAACACATACTGCATCACATACAAAGGAGGTGTGCCATCCCATATTGCACGCGCCCATTGATGTATCACATTGGCATGATACAGGATGTACGGGTCCATGGCTCTGCCCCTATCATGTGTGCGCAGCTTGTATGATGTGATCGCTCCAGCTTTATGCTTGGATAAACTCTTGCACGCTGCTACCCTTAGTGTGTGCACTTGGCTTGCAGTAAGACCCGCTACAGCTGTGCCCCATAGAGCTCCCGCTTGAGGCCCCGCTCTGTATACATTACTTATCTCAGCACCAGCCGCTTTCAGTTTCCATAGCCGTCGAGCTTTCCGAGCTGCTCCTCGGAGACGCTTTAGTGAAGTCACATTCCTACGAATCCTTCTGCATACGGCATCACAACCAAGAGACCTGACAGCTTCTTTCACCGTGTACTTAAGATGCTTCCAAGCTTTCTGGAGACCTTCTGAAACCTCCTGAGCCGACGCCAAGAAGACCGTTTTCTCCCCCGAGACGACCAACTCCAAGTCATCAAACCCCTGTCTTAGTTGGATGCCCGCTGCTGAGAGATTCTCTACCACGAACTTGGCAGTGCCCAGCAGCTGCTGCGAAACGTCGACGACGTTCCTAATGTACAGGGAGGGGGAGGTCTGCGCCAAGCAGCACAGGACGCGGTACAAGACTATCTTGGCGAATGACGTCGCCAAGCTGCAGCCGGCCAAAATGGTACCCGTCGTGCGAAAAACCCCCGACGTCGCTCCAGAGAAATCGATGGCCCTGGGCCCCGTGTACAGAGCAATAGCACAAACCGTAAGGCCCAGATGACACCCACTCTTTTTGGCTTCATCGAACAGGATCCCAGGAGCAACTCTTTCATAAAACTTCTCCAGGTCTTTGCACAGCGTGGCCGACTCGAACCCTTTAGCACGTGCAAATTCAGCAATCATTGCATGTTGCCATCCAGCACGGTCGCACTCCTTGTCCCTGGAGCCCCAAAAGAACGGAGTGCGATGTTGAGCCTCCCAGGCCCTCATTTCACACTGCCTAACTCGGCCCCAGAACCTGAAAAGCGACAGGATGAGCGCCAAAGGCCTGAGGCCCTCCCCTTCTTGCTTGCCCTGAAAGACAATGATCGTGGGGTACTTATCTGGAATGTTGAAAGGGTCCCTCTCCCAGGCCATCATCACATCTATGAGCCTAATGAGGAAATCCTGAGGCAGCAGGGCCCAAGACCTCGGGTTGATGTCATCCGCTCCGAGGCCCGTTTCGTGCTTGAAGCGGTGCAGAGCCCACATCACAACTTGCAGATCGGGTCTTCCAAGAGGTTCCGACTGTTGAGCTAACTCCAGTTGCCTTTCTGAAAGCCCCGACCTATGACTCTGCCAATACCCGTTCCATTCTCTCTCGAGCGCCTGGATCGCCATGTCCCCCTGGAGCTCAAACCCTTGGTCCCCACGAGGTCCGACCACAGGCATCTTCATCTTGCTGTACCTGTGGGCCTCCTTGCCTCCCTTAGTCACTGACTCCTTAGCCCACGCTTTCCACTTAGCCCATCTCTTACGCGAGTGCTGGCTGAGCAGGTGATCGTGCGTTGATCTGGCCGTGGGCAGGAAAAAACCCAGCTCTCGGCCATCCGTGCCCGTGATAGCCTCGATCATGTCGCTGATCGAAGGCGCAATGACTAAAAACTGAGGCCGCAGCAGCTCTTCGTCTAAGCGAAATAGGCCTGCCTTGACTCTCTCCCAAAGCGTGCCCTCGAAGTTGTTCGCAGCACAGTGTTCAGCTTTAGCAAGCAAGGCCACGAGCGAGCGCCACGCCCTAAGCTGGGGAGTAGAGTTGGAGAACCACTTCTTCCGCAGAAACAGCTCCAGAGGCAGGACCTTCCGCTGGAACCCTTGGGACCTCCCAAGATAAACCTGTCTAGCTTCACCGTATATATCGCATATTCGACAAAGCTCAAACTCCGTATTGGTAAGCCACTGTTCCCAAGAGCCCAAGAAATCAATATCAGCTCGTCCAGGATCCCAAGACCAAACTCTATGTTCAGGCTGTCTGATACACCCTATAGGCTTCTTTGTCGGGAAGCGCTTCCTCTTAAGCCTAACGTGGATCGGGATCGACATCGAGATTCCTTTCAACCAAAGCTCGACAGGCGAGTGGGGACTGATGGGCGCGTCGTGGAGCACCCTGACACTCTCGACGCACTGGCTCAGGCCGTGCGACAGCAAGAAAAAATCTAGATTGTTGCCAGCTCCTGCACTGCACGTCGCTTCAGCTGAAGCCACCACCGACGCTCCAAGCTGGGGGCACCAAGCTTTCAGACCTTCAGAGTTCGGCTCCATGTTAGCGTCGCAGCCGATGACCCAGGGCACGGTGAGGGACTCCGGGAACCTTCCAAGCCCAGCTAAGAGGTCCGCATTCTCGCCCTTGACCCCGATCGAATGCCAGAAATAAGCTGAGACCCAGACTATGCCCCCAGGAAGCACAGCTTGAACATGCCTAGCACAGACCCTACCTGCGGCTTGGGGCAACTTGGTGATCTCCTGGGCCTCTAAGGTCTTCTGATTCAAGAACTTCCGAGCTCCCGTCGCCACCCCAGCAGACGTTGACAGCACATGATCACCAGTGCTGACAGCAGGTACAAAGTCCACGCAAAGTCCTTTACACCTGAGGGCCTTTCGATGCTTATCGATCTCCTCCTGGGCTCTGATCCTGGTTTCCTGCCCGGCGTAGAAGTGGGGAGGTGGGAGGCCATACTTTTCATCCAGCCTCCAGTCCAGGACGGTTTCCCAAGACGCCCAGGAATTAGCATTACACGTCAGAAAGCCCCAGCTTTTGTCCTTTTGCTTTTTGGCCCTGACCCGCTTGGCCCCAGGCGTGGCAGGTTGATTGCCCCTGCCTGCTCGGTCAGCCCCATCTTCATCAAGCAATGGTAGCTGCAAGTCCTGAGGCGAAGCCGCCGACGCTGGCCTAGGAAGCGGAGAGGGCGCAGGAGCATCGTGCCTGAGGCGCCTCCTACGACGATCATCGGCAGCATCTTCATCATCTGGCTCCCGCTGAGGTACCTGCTCATCGTCTTGCTGCAGGGCATCTTCTGCAGGTGCTGGCAGAGGTAGCCCATCACGCCCAACAAGAGGCAGGATTTCCCCATCAGAATCTTCGCGGTACTCTCGCACTGCTGGGGGAGCAGCGTTACCCAGGTAGAGCCTCATAACTCTGCGCGTGTGCCGCAGAGCTCTGAAGTGCCGTGTGACTGCCCTTTCCCAAGACTCATGCGACTCACGTCTGCCGACCCAGTACATGTACTCAATCACGTTCCTTCGGCCAGGTCCCGAACTTTGCCAGCAGCCATAACAGATATCTTGAGCCATCTGCTCAATCGAGCGTCCAGCCGCTGCCTCTTCAGTCCACGATGCCACATGAAGTTTCGCCATGACGTAAGGTACGCACCAGGTCATCCAATCGTGGCACCCGCTGGACTCGCAATCAAGTCTAAGTATCCATCCAGTCGCCCTCAGAGTCATCGCATCAAGAAATATTTGCTGAGGTGAATCTGGAACCTCTGGAGGTGGCTCAACATCCATGTCAGTGGGCTCTCCCAATTTACCCACAGCGTTCTGACCTATCGAGGCTCCCCGATGGTCGGTACTGCCGTCCTCATTTGTCCACCTCCTTCGCCTCATCGCCTCCCTCCGCACATTGGGTGGAAAAGGGCTGTGGCCAAAGGGCTCACCCGAGCTCGCCAGGCAGCTCGTGCTTTGAGCCAGCCTTGATTCATGGATGTCGCCATGCGTTGGCGTCCACCCAACTCCACTCCGACGGCGACGGCGCCGACAACGACGACGACCGACGACCAACGGCGACGGCGTCGACATCGACGTGCGACGACGACGACGACGACGACCGAAGACGACCAACGTCGCGACGGCCGCGGCGATGACGACGATGACGGTGATGACGACGATGACGGCGATGACGACGGCCAGGACGACGGCGTCGCACGACGACTACGCACGACGACTGACGACGACGACGACGACGACCGACGACCGACGGCGGTGGCGACGACGACGACGACGACCAACGACGACCACGACAACGGCGGCGACGACGAAACATGATAACGAGGACCGTCGATTACAGATGATGACGAAATTCGACGGCGGCGGCGACAACGGTCTTGAACGACGACGACGCACGACGACGACGACGACCAACGCCGACCGAAGAGACTCGACGGACGACGGCGGCGGCGGCAACGACGATCTACAGACGACGGCGACGATGCTGGACACACACGCGGACGACGTCCGACGACGCTCGACGACCTACGGCGACGGCGACCGACGGCATCGGCGGCAACGACCACTACGACGATGGCGAATACGACGACGCACGACGACGCCGCACGACGCACGATGACGACGAACGACCGCGGCGACGACGACGACGACATTGAACGACGACGATGATGGCGACAACAACGACATCGACTGCGATGACGACGACGACGCGCGACGACGACGCACGACGACGATGTCGACGACCGACAACGATTAAGAAGACGGCGTGACGATGACAAGGACGAACGACGACGACGGCGAACGACGATGACGACGCACGATGGCGACGACGACCGACGACGACCGATGTCGACGACCGATGGCGGCGGCGTCGGCCACCACGAACCACCACGACGCATCGCAATGAAGATGACCGGAAACAACCGAAGACGACCAGAGGATACGGCGATGACGAAGACGAGCGTTGACAACGCAAGACGACTACCGACGTGGACCGACGACGACTGCCGATGGTGGCGACGTCGGCGACGCACGACGACGACAACATACTTCGACCGGCGAGGAAGATGACCGGCCGCGGCCACCGACGATGACGACGACGACGACGACGACGACCGACGACGACCGACGACGACCGTCGGCGACGACATCGACGAGCGACGACGACGATGCCAATGACAAACGACGACGACGACAGCGGTGACGACGACGCACGACGACGACGGGGCAACGACGACGCACAGCGACGACGGTGGCGGCGGCGGCGGCGGCGACGACGACGACGACGACGGTGGCGGCGGTGGTGGCGACGACGACGACGACGACGACGTTGGCGGCAGCGGCGGCGGCGACGACGACGACGACGACGATGGCGGCGGCCGCGACCACGACGACGACGACGGCGACGACGACGACGACGACGGCGGCAGCGACGACGACGACGACCACGACGACGACGGTGGCGGCGGTGACGCCAAAGTCGACGACGACGACGACGACGGTGGCGGCGGCGGCGACGACGACGACGACGACGACAACGGAGAGGACGACGACGACGACGGCGGCACCGGCGGCGACGACGCTGACGACGACGACGACGACGGCGGTGGCGCTGGCGGCGGCGACGACGACGACGGCGGTGGCGCCGGCGGCGACGACGACGGCGACGACGGTGGCGGCGGCAGCGACGACGACCACGCTGACGACGACGACGACGACGGCGTCGGCGACGACGACGACGACGACGACGACGACGACTGCGACGACGACGACGGCGTCGGCGGCGGCGACGACGACGACGACGACGGCGGGGGCGACGGCTGCAGCGGTGGCGGCGGCGACGACGGCGGCGGTGACGACGGCGACGGCGGCGGCCGCGGCGCTGGCGGCGGCTGCGCCAGCTGCCGCGACGACGACGACGACGAAGACGACGGACGACCAGCGGCGACCGCCGACGACGACGACGACGACGACGGCGGCCACGGCGGCGGCGACGACGACGACGGCGACGAGGAGGACGACGATGTCGGCGGCGGCCGCGGCGACGACGGTGACGGCGACGACGGCGACGAAGACGGCGGCGGTGGCGGCGACGACGAAGACGACGGCCGCAGCGGCGGCGGCGGCGACGACGACGACGACGACGACGGCGGTGGCGGCGACGGCGACACCGACGACGGCGGCGATGACGGTGGCGGCGGGGGCGGCGGCGGCGAAGACGACGACGGCGACGACGGCGGCGGCGACGACGACGGCGACGACGACGACGACGAAGACGACGGCGGCGGCGGCGGCAACGACGACCACGACGACGGCGGCGGCGAAGGCGACGACGAAGAAGACCACGATGGCGACGAAAACGGCGGCGGTGGCGATGACAGCGACGACGTCAGATATCGCGGCGACGACGACAATGACGACGACGGCGGCGCGCGCGGTGACGACGACGACGACGACGTCCGCGGCGGCCGCGGCGACGACGACGACGACGACAACGACGGCGGCAGCGGCGACGACGACGACAGCGACGAGGACGACTATGACGACGACGGTGGCAGTGGCGACGGTGGCGGCGACGGCGACGACGTCGATGACGGTGGCGGCGGGGGCGACGACGACCACGACGACGGAGACGGCGGCGGCGGCTGCAGCGGCTGCGGCGACGACGACGGCGGCGGTGGCGACGGCGGCGGCGGCGCCAAATGCGGCGCCAGCGGCGGCGGCGACGACGACGATGACGACGACGGCGGCGGTGGAGGCGACGATGACGGCGACGACGACGACGACGACGACGGTGGCTGCCGCGGGGGCGGCGACGATGGCAACGAGGTCGACGGCGGTGGTAGCGCTGCCGGCGGCGGCGACGACGACGACCGACGACCAGCGGCGACCGCCGACGACGGCTGCGCCGGCGACGACGACAACGACGGCGGCGACGACGACGACGACGACGACGATGTCGGCGGCGGCTGCGGCGACGACGACGGCGGCGGTGGCGACGGCGGTGGCGGAGGTGGCGGCGGAGACGACGGCGACGGCAACGGCGCTGGCGTCGACGACGACTACGCTGACGGCGGCGGTTGCGGCGGCGACGGCGACGACGACGGCCGCGGCGGCGGCGGCAAAGAACGATTACGACGACGGTGGCGACGGTGGCGACAGCGACGACAACGACGATGACAGCGACGACGGCGGCGGCGGCGGTTGCGGCGACGACGACGACGACGACGACGACGACGGCGGCGGCGAGGGCGACGACGGCGACGAAGTCGGCGGCGTCGGCGACGAGGTCGACGACGACGATGACGACGACGGCTGCGGCGCCGGCGACGACGACGGCGACGACGGCGACGACGGCGACGGCGGCCGCGGCGACGGTGACGACGGCGACAACGGCGGCGGTGGCGGCGACGGCAACGATGACTACGACGACGACGATGACGGGTCGGCGGTGGTGACGACGACGGCGACGACAAAGACGACGACGACGGCGGCGGCGACGACGACGACGACGACGACGATGAACGACGACCAGTGGCGACTGCCGACGACGGCGTCGTGGCCCTCCAAATTCCCACGACGGGCCGGCCGTGGCCAGCACGGGCAGGCCGTGGTTAGCGGCGCCGACGACGACGGCGGCGGCGGCGGCGGTGCTGGTGGCGACGACGACGACGGCGTCGCCGACGACGGCGGCGGCAGCGGCGACCACGACGACGACGGCGGCGGCGGCGGCTGCGGCGACGACGGCGACGACGGCGTCGACGACGACGGGGGCGGCGACGACGACGACGACGACGACGGTGGCGGCGGCGGCGGCGGCGACGACGACGACGACGACGGCGGCATCGACGCCGACGGCAGCGGTGGCGGCGGCGGCGACGGCGGCGACGAGGTCGACGACCGACGACCAGCGGCGACCGCCGACAACGACGGCAGCGGCGACGAGGACGACGACGATGGCGGCGGCGGAGGCGACGACGGCGACGACGACGACGACGTCGGCGGTGGCGGCGGTGGTGGCGGAGACGACGCCGGTGGCGGCGGCGGTGGCGGCGGCGACGACGACGACGACGTTGACGACGACTACGACGGCGGCAACGGCGGCGACGGCGACGACAGCGGCGGCTGTGGCGGTGGCATCGACGACGACGGCGGCGGCGATGGCGACGACGGCGACGACGACGGCGGCGGCGGCGACGACGACGATGGCGACGACGACGCTGGTGGCGGCGGTGGCGACGACGACGACGACGACGAGGACGCCGGCGGCGGCGGCGGCGACGACGACGACGACGACGTTCACGGCGGCGATGCTGACGACGACGACGACGGCAACGTCTGCAAAGGCGGCGGTGGCGGCGGTTACAACGGCGGTGGCGGCGGCGGTGGCGGCGGCGACGACGATGACGTCGACGACTACGACGACGGCGACGACGATGGCGGCGGCGGCGGTGGCTTCGACGCCGACGACGACGACGGCGGCGGTGGCGACGACAACGACGACGGCGGCGTCTGTAGCGACAACGACGACGACGGCGACGACGACGACGACGACGACGACGACGGCGGCGGCGGCGATGGCGACGACGGCGACGACGGTGGCGGCGGCGGCGGTGACATAGACGACGACGACGCCGACGACGACGACGACGTCGGAGGTGGCGGCGGTGGTGGCGGAGACGTCTGCGGTGGCGGCGGAGGCGACGGCGGAAGCGGCGACGACGGCGGCGGCGGCGACGATGACGACGACCGACGACCGACGACCAGCGGCGGCCGTCGTGCCCCTGCAGGTGCCCAGGCTGGGCCGGCCGTGGCCAGCCGGGGCACGGCGCGCGCCTACGTGG
>CAUYUJ010009007.1:0-36839 GCA_963575745.1 Prorocentrum cordatum | reverse complement strand
CCTTCGTTTCCTCCGGTTCCTCAGTTTCTTCCTCCTCGTCCCCCTCCTCATCCGCATGATCATCAGCACCATCCTCATCACCATTAGCATCATCATCAGCATAATCATCATCATCCTCATCTTCATCATCATCATCATCATCATCATCATCATCATCATCATCATCATCATCATCATCACCACCATCATCATCATCATCACCATCAGCATCACCATCAGCATCATCATCAGCACCATCATCGTGATGCTGGCTGCTCTTTTCCAGACCACTGATTGCGGAGACCGGGTGAGCACGCCCAGTCGAAACTGCCCCAGCTTTTTGTGGGAGGGAGGGTTCTGGGTGAACCAAAAAGCCTGCAGCGCGAAAGAAGCGGATACAAAGGCCAGACCATTCCTGTGGGGCACAGACATGATGCTGGCTGCTCTTTTCCAAACCACTGCTTGCGGATACCGAGTGAGCACGCCCAATCGAAACTGCCCACATCCAGCTCCCCGCAATCAGCACTGGCCTGGCGAATTCATTCGGCGCAAGATCCTACGATCATTCTGTTGACGGAAATCTCCCCCGAGGCCCCCGGATTAAAGGGGGCGAGAGGGAGCAAAGGAGGCGAGAGCAGGCCACAGGGCATTGACACGCAAGAGGCTGAGGGAGGTAGCGAAAGCTTGGGATAGTACCTCACAGAGCTCCTCGGGATAAACCTGCTTTTGCCGTGTGAGAAAACCTCTTGATCCGGTAGGCCCATCGAGTTGAAGATGCGATTTCCCCAAGAACATTCAAGTACCTCGACCCAAACATTTCGCTCGAAGGAGGGCGGGGCGTTTAAAATGCAACAACTGGAGCCGTACTCGAGCACGCCAGGCTGCACCAAATGCGCAATAGTCAATTATATGTTGTGTGCACGCTCCGTGTTGACTGTGATTGGGTCGATTGTACACTGACCAAAGAAACGATTGAGCCGGATTCTCCTCACCGCTCGGAATACCGCGATCAATGCGGCATTAAGTAGAGCCCCGCTACACTGTGCTAGCAAGTTCCCTTCTGCTACCAATAAACGACCATGATCGCATAAGTTTGGCAAGCCATACGGACACTCTTGATTTCGCAGCCGATGCGGCAATTGCGACCGTTTGGGGGCTCGTCGAGCCACTGAGAACGATTGGCGCGGAGTCCCTGGCCACAGCCCCGACACCATACCTGAACGAATCCAACCCATCAGCGCGCGAAAGACATCGTCACGCAACAGGTCATATTGAGCCCCGTGCACGATATCAATGCACACCACAGCGACATTACGGCGACCCAGAGCTCGCGCCAGCCCTCCTGAGCCAGAGAAGATATCTAGGAATACTCTCCGTAACGCGGGCTGAGGCTGCGCGAGAGTTTCGCGCAGCGCGCGGCGAAGGGCGCGATGCCGCGCTCCGCTGGCGAGGCGATATCCGCCCGCCGCGCCGCCGGCAACTTGCCGAGCTGCACGGAGACCCCGGCGTGCTTGCCGTGCCGAGCCACACCGCGGAAACTCCGCCAGTGGCCCCGCTGCTGCACCTCGGCGAGCGAGCGAGCGTGCCTGCACCAGGCGGTCGTGGCCGGCTCCACCGCGCCGCAGCGCGTAGAGCGTCGGTTCGACCGAGTGCGCCCCAGCTGCTCCATCGCGGCCGCGAAGGCGCGGTGCAACTGCCTGGAGCTGACGTCGAACAAGCGCCCCCGCTGGTCGCGAGCTCCTGCGAGGACGCGAAGCGCTGGGATCAGAGCGCGGCGCCTCTCGAGGTCCAGCAGCGCACTGAAGTCGAACTCTTGCGTCTTCGACGGGCGGCCGAGCTCCTCCGCGCGCGCGCAAAAGGCCCAGTGGGCCCCAGGCCCCCCCCGGCATGTAGGAGGCGCGAGCTGCGCCACTGTGAGGCTCGGCTGCTCGGACGGCCGCACGCACGTCTCGGACATCACATGGCGGCCAGCGCCCCGATCGGGCACGGGGGGGCATGGCCCAAGCGAGCGCGATCACTTCTCCCGAAGGCAGCGGGGGGCGACTGCGCGCGGGGCTGCAGCTGCCCCCGCCCGAGCACGGCGGCACGGGCGCCCGGGGAGATCGCCCGCAGCGGCCCGCCCAAGCACGGCTGCGCCCACGCTAGAGCCGCCAGCAGCCGCGTCGCCAGCGCCCTGCCCCAGCCTGTGGACCGCGCCCATACGACGAACGCCAACGTGTGCTGGTCCCACTGCGGGGCCGACCAGCGCGATTGCGGCCGCTTCTCGAGAAAGGAAGCCAACTGCTCCAGCGCGTCGCAGTAGCCCCGCTGCGCGATGGGCCTCGCCCGCCCCTGCTGCAACGGCGCAAGGGTAGGCACCCAGCCCTGTAGTCGCCGTCGGACCTCCGCGCGGATCCGCGCCAGGCGACGGGGGGCCTGGGGGCCGGCCTGGCCAGAGGCTGCCACGCGGGAGCCCCGCGGCCTGCCGCCAACTCGGGCGCGCTGGGAGGCCCCGCGGTCGCTCGGCCCAGCGCTCGCGACGCGAGCGCGGGAGCGGGGCCCGGCGCGCCGGCACGGCGCGTTGAAGCAGCCCGGGCCCGCATCGCCCTCGTCGGCGGAGGCGGAGGGGGCCGCGCGCCACAGCTGCGCCACCGGCAGAGGCGGCACTTGACGAACCTCTCCGACGCCCGCGGCCCGCCACGCCAGGGCTGGAGGGCCCGACTGGCAGCGCCCAAGGCGTTCCGCTCGGACGGCGCCCAGCGATCCGTCAGCTTGAGCCCAACGGCTAGGAAAAAGGCTGCCGAAATTCGACTGGCTATTCATCGCAGGATTCGACGAACGGCCCTTCGCACGCGCACAGATCACCGACATGTTATCACCCAGGATAAGCACCCGCGAATCGTAAAGACTACAATCACGGGCAATATGTCGCACAGACCAAGTCCGCGCTCTCGCTTCCAGCTGGACCTGCGACCCGGGCGCGCCCCTCCAGCGGCCAGCGTAGGCCACCTCCCAGCTCCCCACCGAAAAAGAGACGGGGACCTCGGCAAACTCCCTCACGCGCCCGAGATCCAGAATCACCTCCTCCGACGCTTCGGAGACGCAGACCTCCTCCTCATGGTCCAGGGCCCGCGATCGAGGAGCTCCCGAGACACTCGACAGCCCTCGAAAACGAGCGCGTTCCCGAACTCGACCAACGATTGCAACCTCCTCGAGGGGGCATCGTAGACAGCCGACCCCGAAGCCCCAGGCAGACACGTCATAACCAAGGGCCCGATCCCGCCAGGGACGTCGCATGCAAGATCGCGCAAGAGGGGCGAGGGCACGAATCCAGCGTACTTCACGAGCAACCGAAGGCCACGGGGGTTGTCGCCGAACATAGCTGTCCTGGATGAACACATAAACTTTCCCCATCACACACAACAGCTCGGGTGCTCAGGAAAAGAGAGCGGTGGCGTGGCCAACGAACCTCTCCACCTCCCGTCGTGCAACGCTCCCACCGCTCCCCAACAGGTGATCGCACGCGAGCTTCACTTTCCAGATGCGGCTGGCCTTCGGACGCCACCCCCCTTCGACCCCGCGAGCGCGAAGCCGATCAAATCGCGGTCCCCTGGGCTCTCGGTCTCCAACGACGAGGCGACCCCCCTCTCCTCCAGTTTCTCCTTCGCCCCCACGACGGCCCCCTCCGCGACGACGGGGCCCGCGCTCATTCATGCGAAGTCATCGATGCGGAATCCGCGCAGCGACCCGATGTCGCCCAGAGGCGGGGGGGGGGCGCCTTGTCTAAGATCCACTGGGCCTCGAGGTTCACGCCCCCGCGTCGGCGGGCACTCGCCGCCCGCGCGAGAGCCGCGGCGCAGTTCCACCCCATAGGCGCCACCCGGGCACGAACGCGAGCCCACCCGCGATTCCGAGCTACATCCGGCAACGTAGCAACGAGATGAGCGGGAAGGTGGGCCGTGGGGATTAGGGGAAGGCCGCAAAAAACACCTGTGCTGACTGGGGAGTTCAAACTGGCGATGGCAAACTTCAACATCGCCCCCATGCCAGACGGGGGCTGCACGGGGCGCACACTCTAAATAGGCGCGGGCCTACCCCGAGGGCAGGGCGACCCCAGGGGGCTCTTTAAACCGAAGGTTGGGGGCACGGGTATCCCAAATCATTCGGGGCGCGATAAACATGCCGCTCTCTTCGAGCACATCTTCGCTGGCCTCTAAAACGCCAGCGCCCAGGAATTCAGCAGCGAACTCTCCAAAAAGTCTAGGCTGATCCCGAAGGGCGGGGCCCAGGAAGAGGTCGCCTCCGAACTCGCGCTGGCGCGCGGCAACCTCCTCGGCAGATAAAAGGATTGAACGATCTTCAAGCGCGGGCTGCAGGGCGACAGGCAGGCGCCCACTCAACGGCACCTGGCCTGATCGCCCCGTGGGAAGTGACGCATTCCCACGCTCGAAGTTCACCCGAGCACCGACGGCTGACGCGGCGCCCGCGTAGCCGGGCCGCGTGCCCTGGAGCGCCTGCCGCGCTCCCAGCGAGCCCCCGCAATCAGGCGGCGGGGAATCCGGTGACCCATATTGGCGAGCGAGATGACGAACGGCCGAAACCTGCGCAGCTGTCAACGACGCGGGCGACAAAGAAGTAGCCTCCAAAGCGCCGAGCTCGTTCAGAGCTCGGATACCTTCAAAGAGCCGCCCCTCCTGCGCTCGACGACGCCGAAGTCGACGTCGCTGACCCTGCGAAAGCTCCAAGCCGCCAGCCCCTCCCAGCAAAACCTCTGAGGCGGCGGCCAAATATGTGGGCAGGACATCCCGCTGGCGCACCCTGTAGAGCTTGATAACGCCTCAGGGCGACACCCGCCAGCCGACCCCTGAACCCCAGCGGCTCGCCCTCGAGGAAGCGGGGTAGACCCCCTCGCGGCGGCGCAAAACTGAGCGGAGGACGGCGGTCAAGCTAACCACCCCCTCCCTTATCACCCTTCTTCCCCTTGGCGGTCTGCTTCGCCGACGGGGTCTCGATGCCCTTGGCCAGAGCGGCCTCCTCCCGCGCCTTGCGACGCTCCTTTAAGACGGCAGCACGAGTGGGGAGCTCCCTCGCGACGAAGTCCTCCAACTCGGGCATCGCGATGGCACTGCTGCGCAGGTTCTTTACGCCCAGGAACAAGGAACGCTCATTGAGCCAGTCGTCGCCGCCAGCGGAGCCCGCGTCCACCTCGCGCAGGAGATCCTTACGCGCACTCTCCCACATCTGGTAGCGGCGGCTGATCAGCTCGAAAGAGGCCAGGCTGCAGACCTGAACCTGGTCAATCGTCAACGCCACCTCCATCAGCTGGGACAGCAGCAAGTGCTCGTCGACCCCCACATCCGCCGTCGCCAATCCCAGCACAGAGCGCCACCAGCAGTGCCGCTGAACCGGCCCCTGGTTCCGTGGATGCGGTCCGCCACGAAGAGCGCGGACCGTGGACCCTCGATCTCCCAGTCGGTGCCGAAGTCGACCTCACTCATGGCGTGCAAAGCGCCCGTGAACGAGCGACGGTGACGGCGTATCCCGCCCTTCTTCGCAGGCAGGATGCGCGAGTCCTCCGCCGCCGTCGCCACCGCGGGCTCCACCGAGCCCTCGAGGCCACCAGCCAGCACCGCGCCGTCCGTCAGCGTGAAAAGGCACCTATCGCTGGCGACGTGGAGCCACTCGCCAATATGCGCCACCAGCGCCTCGCCAACTTCCAGTCCGCCACGGCGCTCCGCGGCCACCCGGCGCCCGGGCGGCGGCTCTGGGGGGCCCGGCTTCTCCGCCGCTCCGGCGGGCACCACGTCACCTCGGCGGAGCCCTTTGGCCAGCGCCTCGCCCAGGTCCATGTAGTACTGGCGATCCTGCCCGAACGCGAAATGGGCAATGAGGAACACCGGTGAGCCCCGAGGCGCGGCAGGCACAACGCCTCCCGCACCGAGCTTTCGGAGCCCGTCTCTCTCCCCCGGATCTTCCTCGAAGATGTCAGAGTCCCGCGAAATGACGACCCTGTGGGTGTCCACGATGCGGGCCAGCAGCACCCGCTCATGCCACTCCACTGCCGCCCCGCCCGCGTCCTCGATGCAGCAGACGAGGGCCCGATCGCCGACCACCAGGTGCTTGACCCACTCGGGCGTCGCCATCGTCACTGTCCGTGGTAGGATAATCGGCGCTCGCGCGCGCCAGGGTCGTGGAGCGGATCACGCCGCGCCCGACACCCACACCGGCGAGGACGGCACCCACCAACGCAGGCACGAACAGCGGCACGCGGCTGCAGGGGGGGGGGAGGAAGGTCCCGCGGAGTCCACCAGCTACATGATGATCTCCCGCAGGGAGGGCCTATGCCTTACCTGCTGACGGAGACGGGCGGCGAAAGCGTTCCTTGTGAACGAAGGGGGACGCTTCTCCCGCGTTCTACTCACATTGTACGCATAATGCACTACGTCGATGACAAGAGCGTGGAAGCAGCAGGAGGAAGCACCCGCCGAAACCCAAAGGCAGGGGAGGAGAGGAGGAGCAGGAACAGGTGACCCCAGCCGCCTCCGACGCCAGAGGACTCGCAGCGGCAGTCACAGTGGCACCCGCACTGCGGGGGGCGACTCGCCAGGCCGGCCAGCAGGCGGCACTCGCCCGTCACGGCCGCCTCGGGCGGAGGCACCTCGCAGTGGCAGTCCACGGGCTTCGGAAAGGCCAGGTGGCGACAAAAGGCCAGCTCTCGAAGGGCAGAGAGGGTGACCAGCAAAGGGCCGAAGCCCTCCATTCACTCCTGAACCAAAAAGCCTGCCGAGCGGAAGAAGCGGATACAAAGACCAGATCATTCCCGTGGGGCACAAACATCATCATCATCATCATCATCATCATCATCATCATCATCATCATCATCATCATCATCATCATCATCATCATCATCATCATCATCATCATCATCATCATCATCATCGTCATCATCGTCATCATCACAACCACCACCATCAATCATCAGCATCAGCATCATCATCATCATCATCAGCAGCATCAGCATCAGCATCAGCATCAGCATCAGCATCACATCATCATCATCATCATCATCATCATCATCATTCATCATCATCATCATCATCATCATCATCATCATCATCATCATCATCATCATCATCATCATCATCATCATCATCATCATCATCATCATCATCATCATCATCATCATCATCATTGCCTCTCCCTCCTCCTCCTCCTCCTCCTCCTCGTACTCCTCCTCCTCCCCTCCTCCGCCTCCCTTCGCCTCGTCCTCGTCCTCGTCCCTCCTCCTCCCCCCTCCTACTCTTCCTCCTCCTCCTCCTCCTCCTCCTCCTCCTCTCCTCTGCATCTTCCTCCTCCTCCGCCTCCGCCTCCCTCCTCCTCCCTCCTCCCTCCTCCCTCCTCCTCCTCCCCCTCCCTCCTCCTCCTCCTCTCCTTCCTCCTCCTCCCTCCTCCCTCCTCTTCCCCCCTCTTCCCTCCTCATTCCCTCCCTCCCTCCCTCCTTCCCTCCCTCCTCTGTCCTTCCCGCCCACCCGCCCGTCCGCCCGCCCGCCTTCCCTCCGTCCCTCCTCCTCCTCCTCCTCCTCCTCAACCTCCTCCTCCTCCTCCTCCTCCTCGTTCTCCTCCTCCTCCTCCTCTTCCTCCGCCTCTTCATCCTTTTCCTCCTCCTCCCGCTGGCGGTCGACGGGGTAGAGGGTGAAGCCGATGGGGTGACAGGTATCGGCATCATGTCGAACCCCACGAGGCTCGCATATCCGTTCCCCGCTGCGTCAGAAGAGGCTTCGTCACAGGGCTCGGATATTAGCGTCGTGGTGTGGCCAGGTGAAGGATGTCCATCGGAGTCCACATCAGAGCAAGAATCGGAGGAGTCAGCGGATGTGACAGCAAACGATGAGGTAGACGAGCACGAATCCGAGCGCATGCGGACGATGAGAATGGGCGCAAGGGCCTGCCACTTCTTTGCCAACCGTGCGCCAGGAGAAGCCATTCGCAATGCTCGGGCGATCGCGCGCGCTCCAGCACACAATTCTCTGTCGGAGATGCACGGCCGATGTCGGAACGCGCCATCAGTGTTGTAGCCAACAGCGATCGTTTCGACATGCCTGACATCAGGGAAACGGAGCCCGAGTCGGTCAGCAAGGGCCAGTCTTAAGGGACAACCCAATGCGTCACTCACAGCGGTCCAGAGCTTGACGCACCTCATGTCGTGCAGCTGCCCGTCGCGTGTATGTGCGCAGCCAAGGATACACAGGCGTCGGCAAGCTGGGTCTCGGATGCGGAAGCTAATGAGCCATCACGAGCAGTATGCCTGGGTGGCGGGCGTTGCCCAGCGGCGCGGCACGAGCATGATAAGCTGGCGGATGGCTACCCATTTGACTCGTTCAAGGAAAGGCTCCCACAACGAGAACTATCTCGATAACCGATCTTGGAATAGCTGGGCGAGGGGGAACACGGATGACCCGGGAAGCGGCACGCCGAGGACGCGGGCGACGGTTCTCAACCATCCTCTCCTCTTCGATGGCAGCAATGCCTTTTCGTCGTTGTCCAGAACAGGGGCAGCAACAGCGATAGCAGCCCTCTTCAGAAGCAGCGGGCGAGAGCGCCAGTGGTCCCCTGCGCCAAGCAGCCAGTCGCAACGAGTCCGCGCGGCAGCCAAAGGGGCACCATCAAAGACTCCATTCAGCAGAGACTGATTCCATGCTCTTGACACGAGACGCAATCGATCAAGACTGGAAGTGTGGTCTGAGAACGTGACTAGAGCCGAACGGGCACACGCAGCAGCACACGAGCGGAGAGGAATAGGAATGCGAGGGTTTCCCGACTCTTGAATCCGAGACCATCCTGCCAGAAGGTCTGCGCGAGGGCTCCAAGCTTGATGCCTTTTGTGGCGTTAGTTGGAATGCACGAAAGTGGGCCGCTTGCGCAAAGAATGGGCTCGGTGCCCCATGAGTGCGGCGCGGACATCAGTTGGGATGTCGGCCGTCTCTCTCTCTCTCTCTCTCTCTCTCTCTCTCTCTCTTTCTCTCTCTCTCTCTCTCTCTCTCTCTCCCCCTCCCCCTCACACTCACTCTCTCTTACAACAGCTCGACCTATCACTCGCTTTCGCTTTCCCCTATCCTGCGCAAAGCTGCCCTCGCGCACATGCCCGGCCTCCCCTGTGCTACACCCAGAAGGCAAAGACGATGAGGACAGCCACGGACGTCGCGCACCGCACAGCCCGCAAACGCGGACCACCAGGCCATGACACGTGCGCTTCTGTATCATTGGCTGGCGCAATCAGGCGCCAGATCGACATTTATCCGAAAGGCTTCGCCCCCCCCCTAAGTAGGTCAGTTTCGGGAGAGGCGAAAACTGGGCAACAGATGAGACAACCGAGTGCACCCTGGAGGCGTCGAGTACCCAATTAATGCCCATCGGGGCGGCCCCAGCCCCGAGTAAGCGAGCATGCAGCTTAAGTTTGAGCAGCGGGGCCTTCCACTGTACATCGACCGAGGCGGCGGGGTCCAGCTGGAGGCCCGGGTACAGAACGTGGGAGACGATCTCGAAGGCCTCCCAAGCCGGCACGGGGTTCGCGATCAGGTTAGACGCCCATGGCATGAGATCGGGCGAGAAGGCAGCCTTTAACGGGGTGACCTTACATTGAGCATGCTGGAGTTTGAGGCTCGCGAGGGTTTCCGCGACGCGCAAGGCGTTACATTGCGTTGCGAGGTGCCTGGTTTCGAAGAGGACGGCTCCGATATCGCCGGCGCGTGCGCGAGCAATGCCGCGGCCAGGGGTCTCGGGGGGGAGCTCGAGAGAGCGGAGAGGAAGGGGGCGGCGCCCAACGCGCGCGGGCTCCGAGACAGCCCGCAGCCCTCCAGGATCCCCGATCGTAGCCAACATACAGAAATTCGCTGCCCTGCATGAGCCACCACCCCATCAATCGCCAAGTAGAGCCAGTATAGGATGCGCAGTAGAGGGCCAGGAAGGCCCGGCATATTCATCACCATCATCATATACTCCCGGGATAAGCTCGGGAAGGCCTGGCCGAAATCGAAGGAGATAAGTAGGGCCCCGAAGAGGGCCAATGGGTGGGCGCCAGCGAGCCAGCTGAGGCCGTCTAAGGCCAGGACGTCGCAACCGAAAGTCGCGCCCACGACGAGCCCCCACTGGGGGCCTGGAACAACCTCCCCCGCCACCTTTGGAGGAAAACGGTTGACCACCGAGGTCGTCGCTGTCAGGCCCGCGCGCCTGAGGAGGGCGCGAATCTTGTCAGCTGACCGCGCGCGGCCCCCAGAGGCCTCGTCAGCATTCTCCGAACCTTTCGGCGGACAGGCTCGATCCCTTTTCAGCATCCGCCGAGCATTCCCGAACCTTTCAGCATCAAGCGAGAGACCCCCCATCAAGAATCCAACCCGACGCGCGGCGCAGGACGTCGACGCGCGCTCCCGAGGCGGCCCGCGCGGCACGGGGCAGACCGCCCACCCCGGGCGCGGAGTGGCGAGCAAGGCGGACAGCCCGACGAGCGGCGGCTTCTGAAGGCGGCGGGGCGTCGCTGCGCTGCGGGGTCTCCACGTGCGCGGCCAGATGCTGTTCTGCACGGTCACGCGGGAAGTCCTTCCTAGAGAACACTGGGCGCCAATATTGCTTCCGACGGCTTGGGGGCGGCCCCGGGGCGACGGGGCCAGCGCGGGCCCAATTCGAACAGCCTTGAGAACGTGGCGGCGTGAAAAGGGGGCCCAAGTCGCTGCCTTCCGACCCAGCGCGCGCTGCCGACGACGCGAGGATGGGGGGCGGGCAGAGGGCGGGCCGGCAGCGTGATCAGCTGATGCCTGCATCTCTTTTTCTAGGCGCCGCAAGTGGACCCCATCAGTCCACGAAGAAAAAGATTCAGCGCGTCGAAGAGGAACGCGCGCTCCGTCGACCGCCGGGGGGTCGGCCGCGCGCCCCGACGCGTCGATGGGGCGCCCGGCGAGCGGGGCGCCCCGCCGCCAGACGGCCCTCGCGCAGCTGCGGGCAACGGTCGGCGCCGCGTCGTCTGCAGACGAGCGGGCCGCGAGCAACATGTCGCGCACTTCTCCGGCAACTTCCCCGAGCATGTCGCTGAGGTGCTCTTGGCAAAAGGAGCCGGAGTGCCGCCGTGAAGCGCCCATGCCGCCAATGCCCCAATCCGTTTCTTGACGAGCGGGTCCGTAGAAATGCTCCTGGGCATGGGCTGCCCCCCTTTCGGCCTCGCGACGCGCTGCCTGATGGTCGCGACCATGGCCGCGCGGTTAGAGATGAACATTCAGGGCAGCGCCTCAGGTTCACCTATATTCGAAGACCCCGCGCGCATCTGACGCAGCACCCACCCATGAATAGAACGGAAGGAACAGTCCCAGCAGCTCGCCGAAGTGGCGCGCATGGCGCAGCGCGTCGGGCACTGGGGCGCGATCTCCAGCGACGCGCCGAGACAGCGATGCCGACGGGCAGCCAGGGCAAGACGGTTGCGAGGGTCGGAGGCATGAGCAACGAGGGGGCGGCGAAGAATGAGAGCTTCATCGAAACCGAAATTCAGATCGCTCTGCGCGGGCGCCAGATGGCGGAGAGGATCAGCCGCAACACTCGGGTCATATCGATCTGCTCACAGACCGTGTTCACCTGCTCCCTAGTGAGCCCATGGTTGTGAATATTGAAGTGAATCAGCTGGCGCCCCTGCTTGTAGACATCAGCTTGCAGGGCCCTCCCTGGGGCGAAGACTGAAGCGCGGCTGGGCGTAGAACCGCCGAGGGAAAGAGAAGGTAGAACTGTGGCAACTCCCCCAGAACCCGATCCCCCTTGATCGGCCGCGCACAACGAGGCATGAACCACCGCGAGAGGGGGGGCCACGAGGAAGAAATCCCCGAGCTGGACGCGGTCAGCGTGAACTTCTTGCATGGCCATGATCGTGGACTGGATGCGCATCTGCTCCAAGTGCTTGAGCTTGGACACCGCCTTCGCGCCCATGTGCTACAGCGGAGCCCCGGCGCTCCACGTTGCGAAGCGGATAGAAGCTGCGCTCGACTCAGCACGGGGCAGAGAGAACAGCGTGAGCAGGCCGTCAAAGAAACCGCTGCGTGGGCGGCGGGGGCGCAATAGAGCTCTGGACGGCAGCGTTGAGCTCCTGGCGGGATAAGCGGAGCTCGCGGACGTCTCTCTCGTTGAACTCGACTTCGACGGGTTCGTCGTTAGGCCGTGCATGGAGACGGGCGATGTTAACCCGGCCCTGCTTGAGGATGCCCCGCCCTCTGTCCACCGACCGCCCGCCAAAGTACTTCCCTGCCATCGCCGATCGGAGCTCGCGCAACGCCATCTCCGCATTGACCTGCTTGGGATTCTTGTCGTGGCCGAGGTGGAGCCGAGCTGGGGCAGCGCCAGCGGCAGGGGCCTCGAAGACGCGTCACAGGTCATTGCGGCGCAGGTGGGATAACACTTTGCCCGCTCTGCGGGAAGCTAGCCCCGCAACGCCAGAGAACGAGAGGGGGAAGCGCCGAGCGGGGAGGGGGCCCGCGGCCTTGATGGAGTACTCGGTGGGGTCGAAGCTGAGCTGGGCAACGGGGACAGGCTCTGCTGGACTTCGGTGGGAGCGCACATCTCAGACGCCATGATGACCACCAGCGTGGGATCTTCAGCGCAGTTGAAAGACGGAGGTGGGGATTCGGGCTTCTCGGAACTTGGCAACGTGGAGCTCATTGCGGAGCTCGTCCAACTGATTCCTTAAGACCGCGGTATCTGCAGTGTGGCGCTCGACATCGCGCACCACCTGGTCGAATTGGCACGGCAATTTATCAACCTGAGACTGAAGAAGGTTTTTGTGCAAGGAGTCGACGTGAGGCCGCATAACCCGCATGATCTGCTGGTCCATCTTTTTCGGCTGGTCTTTGATTTGCTGTTTGAAGAGGAAAACGGGTCTACAAAATAGCCGGATTCGATGACTGGAAGGACTAACCGACCGTGGCGCCGACCATGGACTCGAGCTCTGCACGCACCTCACCAAACTGGGCAGCGACCACGCAGGCGGCCACGGACTTGATGTATTCATCAGGGTAATTGGCTTGGGGAGGGACGGATGGAGCATGCCACTCAGCAGGAGGGGGGTCAGCATCGCCATCGCCGCGAGGACTGCAGCCACCATACAGGCAGACACGGGGAGGAGACGGGGCACCAGCACGTCCTTTGCCTTTGCCGTCTTCCTTCGTCCACTTGGACTCGGGGTAACCAAGACCTTGGTGGGTATCTCGCGTGGCCGTGTACATCTCATCGTCAAGGAAGGTAGCAGCATCGTCAATATCACTAGCAAGCCGAGCGAGATCCGCGCCACCCGGAATGCCCCTCGCAACGGGCCCTGATCGAGCAGAGACGTCTGAAGCACCAGCAGAGTGGACCAGTGGTGGTCCGAGAAGCTGGCGCACGTGTGGAATCAAACCTGTACGGCAAGAGGCCTTGGCCCAGACCTCACGGCTTGAGCCAAAATGGTTTGAGCCAGAATGGCTACGGAGGAGGAGGAGGAGGAGGAGCAGGAGGAGGAGGAGGAGGAGGAGGGAACTTCAAGGCTCGAACTTCGAAAATCGAAACGGCTTTATCATCGTCTTCGGCCTCCGGGGGGCCGCCTTCGGGCCCCGGGGCCCCCGAAGCTCGATCCGGGGCGAACAGCCGCGTCGGAGGGCCCCTTCGGAGGCGTCCGGGGGCAGATTTTGTCCAATATTCCGCGGCGCGCCCGGAGAGGGAAAGGAGAAGGGAAGGCCTTTTTCCTCTTTCTGATCCTCCTCCTCCGCCTCCTCCTCCTCGCCTTCCTCCTCCTCGCCCGCCTCGCCCTCCTTGCCATCCTCCTCCTCCGCCTCCTCCTCCTCCTCCGCCCCCTCCTTCTCCTCGGATGGCGGCGGGGCTTCTGAGAAGCTTTCTGTGTTTCCGGGGAAGGCTCAGAACACCGATCAGCAGGCAGGGGGCTGCCGAGCCTTCTGAGAAGGCCCGCCCCTTCTCACTGCCACCCCCGGGCTGGCCGCCGATACCAGGCCACCCCAACCTGACCCGAAGACCGAAACTTCGGTTTGAGGAGATACGGGTTCCACGTATTTTTTTTCGAATGTTCCCCGGCGCCCCCCCCCCAAGGAGAATGGAGGGCAAATTGGGCCCTTCGGGGGCGGTTTGCTGAGGGGTGAGTGGTGGGCTACCTCTTTTTTCGAGCACGAAAGCAAAACAACTCAAAATACTGAACCGTGCCGCTCGCAATGCATGTGCTCTATCAACGGCTGCTGTGCGGTGGCGGCATCTGCGGCACCGATGCCGAACGAGGGAAGGGCGGCGCAATGCGGGCAGCGAGTCTTCGGCGGCGCGAGAGTGGCCAGGCCTTCTCTCCGACAAGGCGGCGGGGCTTCTCAGAAGCCCTCGCGCCTTCCTAGAAGCCGTCTTGGTGTTCGGAGAAGGCGCAGAGATCTTCTCGGAAGGCCGGGGGCCTTCTGAGCCTGCTGGTCAGGCCCGCCCCCTGTGGTTCTGCCCTTGGGCTCGCTGCCGGAGTGTGTCATGCGTTTCTGGGATCGGGCTTCCGTACGGGACCAGGAAGAGGAGGAAGCGGCTGCCGAAGCGGACTAGATTTTCGAGGTGAAACGGGAGTTGTAATAGATCACAATGTAGAGGCCCAGGCAAATATTCACATATCCGCCGGCCCCCCTGTGGGGCCACCAGGCTGCAGGCCGAGGCGTGCTGCTCCCTGCGCCAGTTGCAGTTTCGGGTCTCCAATGTTACAGTCCTACCGTCTGCTTCCTACTGAAAGCTGTTGAAACCCGCGCGACGGGGGGGAGATCCCCAAACCGCCCGGTTGCCACGCCCAGATCGCGCTGTCAGAATTCCAAGCGGGGCGCGGGACACGTACACGTCGGTCGGAAGAACTAGGTAAACACATGAAGTAGGAAGGCGGGTAAAGTGGATTGGGTCCAGGTCCCCCCAGGGAATAACAGAACACAGCAAAAGCGTGCCGATTCTTGAAGTAGGAAGGCGCTTGAAGTAGATTGGGATCTGGGAATCCAAAAATATCTAACCTAGAACCTCGGAGAATAACCCCCCAGGGATAATAAAGTTCGGGTTTTCGGGGAGATAATAAAAGTTGCCCGCCAGAGCCAGCATAAAGAGATATCAAAAGGAAAAAGCTATATATATATATATATAATATATATATATATATATATATATATATTGAGGATCCTTGGTCTTTGGTCCTCTATGATGCATCCTCAACAATGATTTGTCTCGGTTGAGACATCCTCAACGAATTGCTTGTTCAGCTTGAGACATCCTCGCAATATTTGTCTGTTTCGCTTGAGACATCTTCAAATTATTGCTTATTTCGCTTGAGACATCCTTGAAATCATTGCTTGTTTCGCTTGAAGCTTCCTCGACAAATCTCTCGTTTCGCTTGAGACATCCTTGAAATCATTGCTTGTTTCGCTTGGGGCATCCTCGGCTAATCTCTCGTTTCAACCTTCGCTAATCTCGCTGGAAACATCCTCCAGGACACGCTCAAAAAAAAAAAAAAAAAAAAAAAAAAAAAAAAAAAAAAAAAAAAGGCCAGGGCGCACCCTCGAGCGCCCACTTGCGCTGGAGCCGCTCGAAGAGCGCCTCTACAACAGGCTCGGGCTCAAGCTTCGGGCGCTTGCCGCTGTCGCCCTCGGGCTCGCCGTCCTCGGGCTCCTCGTCCTCTGGCTGCGGTGCGGACTGGCGGCGCTTGGCTTTCTGGTCGACTCGCTTCTCCTCGTTGTCGCTGATGCTCGGGATCTCCTCCAACTCTCTTGTGCGCTCCTGGCTCTTGACGTCCTCGAGCGGTTTCTCGTTCCCGCCCCCCTTGAAGTCCTGGAGCGGTTTCTCCTCCTTCTTGGGGTCCTCGCGCTTCTCGCTCTCCTCGGGCGCCTCGAGCGGTAGCTGCGTGCTCATCTCGGGCATCTCATCCACGTCGAAGAAGCTCGGCAAAGGCATCCCCGATACTCGGAGCCTTGGCGCTCTGTCGCGTCGGCTTGGGTCTTGGTTTGTGAAACTCTTGAGAAGCTCGGAATCCTGAGCCACCAAATGACTACGGATATCAGTCTTGCTTGTTTCGCTTGAGACGTCCTCAAAGAAATCATTCCTTGTCTCGCTTGAGCCATCCTCGACAAATCTCTCGTTTCGCCTGAGACACCCTCGACATAAATGTTCGTTTCGCCTGCGGCATCCTCAACGCATTGCTGGTTTCGCTTGAGACATCCTCGAAATGATTGTCTGTTTCGCTTGAGACCTCCTCGAAATAATTGTTGGTTTCGCCTGAGACATCGTCAACTAATTGCTTATTTCGCTTGAGACATCCTTCAAATAAGTGTTTGTCTCGCTTGAGATATCCTCGAACAATTGCTTGCTTCGCTTGAGACATCCTCGGAATCGTATTGCTTCTTGTTGCTAGGGTCTCGCGCAGAAGCTCGGAACAGCTGAGACTGCTCGCAGTCAAACGTTCATAACCTTGCTCTCGAACTCCTTGGCTGCCCTCGCAAAGAAACCCTCCTTGCGCACCGCCTCGAAGTGCTCGCCCATGCGCGCCCTGCATCCTTTGGGCCCGTCCTTGAGCATCTCGCATTCCCTGCAATCCTTGGCCGCTTGCAGGGCTGCCTCGAGGGTGGCGTGCTTGGGCTCGGCCTCCAGCGGATCCTTGGCCTTGCTCTTGGCCTTGCCCTTTGCCTTGGCCTGGGCGGCAGCGTTGTCGCTCGCATCTAGCAGCTTCTGGGCCCACTCGTTGCCTCGCGAGTAGCTGTCCTGGGCGGTGCTCGGAGGCAGGCGGCCCTCGCCGCGGATCTCGCGCAAGGCGCGCTCGAACCACCTCGTCACCCACAGGCCGCAGGACCACCCGTCAAGTTGGAACCTCGTGTTGCTCGGAGCGGGGCGCTCGACCTCAGGGCCCAGGAGCTTGTGGAGGATCCTCGTGGCCGCCTGCTTGGCGGACTCGGACGGTGCCTTGAGGGCGTCTCGGTACTCGATGGCCCTGTTGGCGTGCTCCTTGGTCACCTTGAGGTAGGTGTAGTGCGCTGGGTTCTCGCTGTGGACGCAAATGAGGATGTGCTTGGCGTTCTCGACTTTCTCGAGCCAGGCCTCCTGCTCGCTCTGGGCCTCGGTCGTGGGCTCGTCGTCGCCTTGGTCTCCTCGAGCCCAGGTGACAGCGATTGTCGGCTCGATCAGCAGGACATCCTCGGAAACGCCCACTCGCTCCTCGATCTCGCCTATCAGGGCTCGCACTGTGCCGAGCTCGAGGGTGCGGTTCTTCTCGACGAATTCGCAATTCGTGATCGCCAGATGCCTGGCGAGCTCGGTGCGCTTGAACATCCTGCACACTCGCCAATCTATCTTGAGGGGCTTGGCGGGCGCCCACTCCTGCTCGACCACGACCTCCCAGGCTCGAGGGCCGATGGGTCACTAGGGGCGACCTCCCGCTCGGCTTCCGCTGCCCTTCCGATCGGCTTCCGCGCGAGCTCCCGCTCGGCTTCCGCGTCAACTTCCGCTCTGCTTCCGCTGGCCCTTCTGCTCGGCTTCCGGCCTTGCCCCATTGCCCTTCGAGCCTGGCTGGAACGGATCTGGAAGATCGCCGCCGCCTCGACTTCGAGCACCCGGAGCTGGTACTCGCCCTCGCAGTCCTTGACGCGCCAGACGTCTTGAACTCTGCCATGCCTGCCCTCGCGCAAGCACTCCTCGTCGACCCGCGCGATCTTGCCGTGCCAGGGCGAGTCCTTGCAAGGCTCGAGGCCCCCGTTCTGCTTATTCTTGTATGTTGCCGTCTTGTTTTGCTTCGTTCTCAGTTTCTGCTTGAGCCCTTCTGAGAAGGAGGTCTTCGGCTTGGGGGCTCGCCCTGTCAGCTTCGCTTTGGCGATGCCTCGGCTCTTGCTCTCGAGTGCGTCTCGGCCCTTCTGCTCGCGATTCGCCTTGTTCCACTTGGCCGCCAGCTTGCCCGCGCACTGGCCTCGGAACTTGCTCGCCCACTTGTTCTTGCACTCGTTTCCCTTGCGAAGCCTGACTCGGCCTTCCAGGGCGCGCGGGAACTGGATATTCTTGATGGGCTCCTCTGGCGGCTTGAGCATCTTTCGCTGCTCGTCTGCGAGCCCGAGGTCTAGCTCCGCAAGCTCGAGGAGGGGGGGTTCTCGTCGTCCGCGTAGTCCCTCGGCAAGTCCTCGACTGCGAAGCACTCGCCGTCTAGCGAGCTCCAGTCGGGCACTGGGGGCACGTTCTCGGGCCAGCTCGCAACGGCCTCGAGCCTCCCCCTGGCCAGTCTCGGCTCGATGCCACTGCCGGCCTCGATGGAGTAGCTCCAGGGTTCCTCGCCCGTCACGATCTTCAGCTCGTTCTGCTCGGTCGGCCTCGCCGCGACTCATCCTCCTCCTCATCCTTTGCCCTCTTCTCCTCCCCCTTCTCATCTCCCCCCCCCCCCTTCTCCTCTTCAGGGGGCCACGGGGGGCCACGGGCCACGGGGGGCCACGGGGGGGGGGGGGGGGGGGGGGGATATGAGGTTTGAGAGAGAGGAGAGAGAGAGAGAGAGAGAGAGAGAGAGAGAGAGAGAGACGAGAAAAAACAAGAGATGTATATATATATATAGAGAGAGAGAGAGAGAGAAAGGGAGAGAGGGAGAGAGAGAGAGAGAGAGAGAGAGAGGGAGAGAGAGAGAGAGAGAAGAGAGAGAGAGAGAGAGAGAGAGAGAGAGAGAGAGGGAGAGAGAGAGAGAGAGAGAGAGAGAGAGAGAGAGAGAGAGAGAGAGAGAGAGAGAGAGAGAGAGAGAGAGAGAGAGAGAGAGAGAGAGAGAGAGAGAGAGAGAGAGAGAGAGAGAGAGAGAGAGAGAGAGAGAGAGAGAGAGAGAGAGAGAGAGAGAGAGACCGGACAAGTAGGCGGACCAGGGTCCGTCCGCGAGGCGCACTGCGGTGCGACAACTCGCCAAACACTATTTGCGGCGGTGCAGCCTTGAGATACGAGGGCGGGCAACAAACCCCCTCCCCCGGCGCAATGCGACAGACGCTACAGACGGCGGACAGACGGTGAAGATCTCACGTGTCAGACCGCGTGACGAAGAAGGCCCCAACAAGAAAGGCGACGTGCTGACACGTGGCTAGGCGGCTTGGCAGACCGCCAGTTGGGCGCTTGGCCGCAACGCGGCGCGCAGGGACGGGGCACCCCCCGCCCCCACGCCCTGACACCGTGGACGCGGGGCCGCGCGTACACACGGGCAGGCAGAAAGGAGGGGATTAGCGCGGGGCACCAGGCGGAGCGCCGCGGAGCGATGACAGCATAGCTTGGAGGGTGAGTGGCGGCGCAGCACCATCGGGCGAGGGCGTAAGCAGTTCGGCGAAGGCACGCCCGGCGCGGTGGAGGCGCTGGAGCAGAGGGCCTTGACGGGCCTGAGCAGCGGCAAGGTCGGCGGCGAGAGCAGCACACCTCTGCTGCAGAGCGGCCATAGACTGGGACAGCTCGGTTTCGCGGTCGGTGAGGGGCGGCTGCTCAGTGCCTGCGGCCGGGGGCCTCGTGGCAGGGACGAGGTCATCGGTGCGCCTGGCCAGGTGGTGGACCAGCGCGGTGCGGCGATCCGTGTGCTGGCGGCCGTCGCCCTTGAGAGGCGACTGGAGGGTAACACGCGGTCCCAGGGCTGGAGCCGCTAGGGCCACGCCCCGTGAGGACGGAAGAGCCGCGTCCTCGCACCCAGCAACAGTGAAAGCGTGGACGGGGTGCGACGGCCTGACTGGCTCGGTGCCCTGCGGGGGGGCTAGAGCCGCCCCCGCGGGCTGGCGCTGGTGGGGGGACGGGGTGGGTGGCACGGTGGGACCAATCATGATGCCGTGCGGTGGCTCGGAGGTCGGCCGCGTGGTCGGGTGGCGTCTCGATGGAGCGGCATCGTCGGCAGCGTGGGGTGTCGGCGGGGCGTCGTCTATGCTGCCACTCAATCCGAGGGGATCATAAAGGTCCTCCTCGGCGTCTTGGCGGTGAGCGACATCATCATGTGGGTGCGATGTCGCTCTCGGTGGCGGAGTCGCGGTGGGCGTCGAGAGGTTGCCCGACGGGGCAGGGTTGGCGCTGGCTGGGCCGTCGTCCAAGAAGTCCAATCCCCCGCCGAAGCCGAACGGGTCGTCCTCCTGTTCATCGAGCATCGCCCGTTGGGCCTCGGCCCAGAGCTCATCCGGGTCTTGCGGGATGAATGGTCCAGCCGCGGGTGGTGCCTGGTCCGACAGCAGGGGGTTCGGTTCCATTTTGCTGAGTTCCGCTGCTGTAAACCCAGCCCTGCGGTGTGGGAGCGGCAGAGTACGGTGTCTGCGCTCGTAGATAGCGACAGCGACCCCATGAAGCACGGTCGCTTGGCGATGTCGTGTTTTGGCAGCTTCAACAATGTCGTCAGGAAGGTTGTGCGTGCGTGCCGCCGCTGTGGCAAGGGCGTCGGCCTGACGGTTGAACTCCTCCGCGATGGGCCCGATGAGCCCAAGGTCGATGCCCAGGTCTCCCAGGTGGCTGGCGATTTTTTCGACGCGAAACATGTTGGGCTTGGCCATAACACATCGGTGGATCTTTTCCCAGAGCTCCGCGTGCGTGCCCTGCGGCGCTGGATGTCCGTCGATGATGCTTTGGAACCCATCGACCACCGCCTGGTTGTCCACGAAAACGTGCACGGGCCGTTCGGCACATGCCGTAAGGTGGACAATGGCGAGGGTCTCCGCAACCTGGGCGTTCTGCGTTAGGCCGTGAACGCGTGCACTGTAGTTCATGCGGTGGTCGATGCCGTAGTAGACGCCGTAGCCCGCTCGTGCTAGCAATGGGATGGCTTGGTTGGTGCACGCACCGTCCGTGGCAGCATAGACCCATGTCCAACCAGTGTCGTAGTCAAGGTAGGTGGTGTAGGTGTCCTGGGCTGAAGCCGCAGGATCACCCTCAGGGGAGGGCCGCGGAATGGGCTGTGGCAGCGGGTCCCTCGCGAGGTCGGCCTGCAGGTCGAGGAGGGCTGGGTCTTCGTCGAAGAGCCCGCAGTGTCTTGTGTGCGGCGGAAGACGGGCCCACTGGTCGTCACTGATGAGGGTGGTGAGAGGGAGTCTTTCTCGGGCCCAGCACTTGCAGTCGCGGACAGTGTGCTCCTGAGTTTCCTCTTCCTCGTCGCAGTAGCGGCACATGGGGCTGGGGTCTGCCGACGTGTTTGATCGGGATCGTCGCTGTTGGGTGTGGTCCCCGCCCGACAGGTAGTTCAGGAGGAGCGCCAGCTGCCAGGCAGTGCATTTGGCTGCTCCTTTAGTTCGCGCGAGCCACGTGCTGGCGAAGAGGTCAAGGCCCTGTCTGACAGAGGCGAGGTAGCCAAGGTCGTGTCGCCGTGGCTTGATCCTCCGCAGAAATGCCCTGCGTTGTGAGGCCCGCAGCATGTGCAGGAAGGCGTTTTGGGGTAAATTCAGCCAGCTGATCTGGCAGCCCCAGTCGTCGTACATGATGCCAAATGTGGGCCAGGTCCATCGGAGCTGCTGGAGCGACTGGACGAGTCGTCCGACGGGTCCTCCACCAAACAGGGTCTGGACGTGGTGTTGGAGGTCTCTGGCGAGCCCGCAGAGTGTAACGTCGCGGTTAACCTGTCGCCGCAGGCACAGGAATGCTTCACGCTGCGTGATGGCGTCGATCTCAAGGGCGTGCCCTGGGACGCACACGGCCATGAGAGTCCAGAACTCGACCCACTTGTTCCCCTTGGGGCGGATGGCCGCCTTGAGGGCGTGGTTGTAGGCAGTCTTGGCTGGGCCTGATGGTGCTTGAATGTCGGTGCCCGTGGTGCAGACGCTGGCAGCCAGGGAACGGGCGTGCCGCGCCTTGATAAGCATCGGCGATGGGAGCTTGCCAATGCGCGGCAGGCGGATAGTCGCCCTCCGTACACGGGCGTCTGCGGTGGCCGTGAGGTTAAGCGCGGCTGGAGCCGGCGCTGCCTCTGCGTTGATGTAACTCCCGACGAGCTTGAAGGAATCGACCACACGTAAGGGGGCGATCCGCCAGTGTGAGCTGGGTAACGGCGGCGTGAAGCTCGTCGGTGAGCGCCCACCCTGCCACTTTACCAGGGTGAATGCGTTGACCTGAGAATCGATCAAACTTGGCGGTTTCGTCGAGAGATTTCTGCAGCTCAGAAGCGGTGTGGGTAGTGGAGTTGCTGTCGTCAACGAAGGTAGTGCTGAGTGATCGAGGAACGTATCGGTGCTGCCTCTTGGTCCACACGCACATGAGCAGCTTGATGTCGTCCAGGGACCACGAGCTGCCCTGGAGGTGACCGTTAGTCCTGGCCAGGTCCTTAGAGTACGCTCCGTTCATGCGGATGTAGCGTTTGTGGTGTCTGTAGAAATTTCGGCGGACAGTAACGATGTCTTGAGGGCACCCCGCGTGCAGCGCAAGGTTAAGACAGATGTCCGTGATGAGGTAGTCGAAGCACTTCTGTCGGTCAAGGGCAGCTCCAGCTAAGGGGAGGAGTAAAGCCCTGGCGTGTTCGATGCGCAGGGCGAGAGAGGTGCTGACATCCCCAATGGTGGCTTTGGGAACAGCGCCGAAGCTCGTGGCATGGGTCCATCCTTGCCGCCAGGTCGTGAGGCTACGGTAGGCTGGCGCTTCCCACGCGTACATCCATACGGAAAGAACCGAGAGAAGTCGTTGGTCCGTCGGGAGTTCCCCTCGGCCTTTTCGGAGGCACGGGTTTGGCACGTGCAGGAGGGGCTCGGGGATGGTGCCAGTGCGTTGCATAGCACGTAAGACGCTGGCGAAGAGGCGAAGGATGTCGTCGGGTAACTCCTTAGCCTCCTTAGTTGTCCAGCCGTCGAGTCCCCCCGCGCGGCGCGGTGAACGGGTGCGAATGAAGTGGATGAGTTGGTCGTCGGTGAGGTGGAAAGGGGCTGCTGGTGATGGCGTAGGCAGCTCTTGTCGGTATTCGTCGTAGAAGTCCGCCCACGTCGGCATAGCTTCGGCGTCATGGCCCGCGCGAGCGCGGTACCTGCCCAAGATGGGCTCCCAGGTGTCGACCATGAGCTTAAGCATGTCTTTGGTGTTGGCAACAATAGCGTTGGCGGGGAGGGCGTCGGGAACCTGGGCAGGTGGTGGGTCACGAGTGTGGCCTTCGTCGTTGTCCGTGTCGAGCGAACTACCGTCGCTGGGGCTGAAGCCGCCGGCGTCGGTGTCGGCATCACTATCGTCCGTGCAAGCTTGGTCAGGGTTGAAGGCGGTGGTGTCGCAGTGGAGCTGTGCATCGTCGGGAGTGGTAGGCGTGCGGAGATACGCCGTGGGCGAGCAGTCGGCAGCCCGTGCGTATATGGCCGCCTTTCGCCCGCTTGGCTCGCGGACACCCTCAGCCCAGATCTTGATGCGTTCAGCTTTGGCTCGGTTTGCACGTCGCGCCAGCTCTGAGTCTAGGTTTTGGATCAGACGGTCTAGGTGCTCTCCGCGTGGTGCTGGCACGTCGGGGGTCCAGGCATCGGGAAAGGCCAGGAGGGCCGTGGGGCGCAGCTTGTGGCAGAGAAGGCGGGCCGCGGTCCACGTGCAGTCGATGCGTTGCGCCAGGTACGGCGGGATAGCACGGCAGTCGCTATGATGGTGCTGCCCGATGAAGCGAAGCTCGCAAAGTTGCCGATGGAGCTTGCGAAGGCGGTTCATGTGAATCGTGGAAGCTCCGTAGGTGGGAAAGGCGCGGGGGACGGCGGGTCGCTCCTCGAACGTGGGTGTGAGCCCGTGCATGGTAGGGGCCTTCTTTTTTGGGTGGTCTGGCGGTGGGGGCGGCAGGTCGCGCAGCCGGGTAAGATGGTACTCATGGCTGGCCTCGTTTGCCAGGGCGAACATGCGTTCCACATCGTCGCGTGTGTCAGCCTGCTCCATGCGGTCATGGTATCGCCCTGCGATGAGGGTCCCTAATGCCTGAAGTTCGTGGTCCTCATGAGCTCCGTCGTTAGGAGGGTAAGGCGTGGGGGCCAGAAGGCGTGGGGCCGTGTGGTCGAGGCGGCTAAGGTCGAGTGTGACCTGCAGGCCAACATGGGACTTCGCTGGCAAGTCACGCAGATAGCAGAAGTCGGTGACAAGGGATCGCGCAGCTTGGTTGGCGATGATATAATCGATGCGCGAAGTGCGGGGGCACTTGGTGACGCGGTCCCAGTCAGGGATATTGCCATATGTGTGCATGGTGTGGTCTGGTGTGCCTTCAGCGACGTTAAACCATCCGTGCTGCATCATGTGCAGCAGATGTGGATTGTCGTCGATGTTCGTGTTGGCGTCCATGCAAATGAAATACGGGGCTGAGCCGACCCTCGCGGCGGCGCAATCAGCAAGCCGAAACAAATCGGTGCTGTCCCCTCCAGCGACCCCGTAGAGGCTCGCAATGTAGATCCCAGCGGGACCGTGGTTGTTTCGTCGCCGCCTGCGGCGGTGCTGGGTGCAGAGCGGGAGGAAGGCCTCGTGCCATCGTTTCTTGGCCTTGAGGGTGGCGATACAGGTCGCAGTGTCGTCGACGGTGGAGTCGACGATGGCGTCCTTAGAGAGGATGGCGACCCCCCCCGAGGCGCCGGTGTTGCCCTCGACCGTGTGGTCCGTGCCACCGTGAGCAGCTTTGCGCTGGGCTCGCGCCAGATCCAGGTCAGGTCCCAGACTGGCCTGATATCCTCCGTGGTGTGGATTGGCGGCGTTGGTAGCGATGGCTTGCCTGGTAGGCTTGGCATGTCGGGTCTCCTGCAGTGCTATGACTGCGGCGTTGTGGTCGACACCTAGAGCGGTGATGGTTGGCCAGTTCGCTGGGAGACTCGTGATGTTGAGGCTGACGAGGTGGATGGAGCGACCTGGCCCGTCTCCGTCGGTGGAGCTGGGGTTAGCACGCCCCGCACGGTGGAGGGCAGCCTGGCCTCACCCAGGTAGAAGGCTTGGCCACAGTAGGAGCTCATGGCGTCGCGGCAGATTGGCTTGGACGGGGCTGAAGCCGCCGTCGGGCCAGGAGTATAGGCAAGGCATGGTCGACGCTGCGCCGGGGGGGGTTCATAAACATCAGCAAAACTGCCTCGAAAAATCCTCCTCACTCCTGTACCGTGGGGGACGGGGGGAGGAGAGGTGAGACGGCAGCAGAGGGAGCGGGAGGCGACTCCTCGATCCGTCCTGCCGAGAACAAGAACAAAAGCAAACCAGCGGCGGCAGCTCGGCGCGGCAGCGGCGCAGCGCGCGCACATACTGCGCACGCGACACCGCTGGTCCGTCCTGCGGCGGCGCGCCCGCCCCGTCAGTACCGTGATGAGCAGCATCAGCTGGAACAGCTTGTTCGTGTGCGCCCTCTGCGCTCGCCTCGGGCGGTGGGCCCTGTGGCTGCAGCGGAGGACGCTCTACCAGCGCGTCAGCCACCAGCTGGGCGTGGCGAGCGGCGCGGTCGGTGGCCTGGCGCTGAGCCTCATCCATGCCCGCTGCCGTGAGGCACGCGTTGCGGACAGGGCTGACTCCACGCGGGGCCGCCGCTGCCGCGGCAGCGGCTGAGGTGGCGGGGCCGCCGCCGTGGCTCAGAGGGGGCAGCGGTGAGCCGCCGCCGAAACCCGCCGCGAGGCCCTTGACGGAGTACTTGTGCTTGAAGGGGTCGAAGGTCGGCGCCTCGTCGAAGGGGACGACAACGCGGGTGGGCGGTGGCAGCTCCTGGTCCGTGGACGGCGTCGGCTCGAGGTCGACCTGGCCAGGTTCGATGGCGCTGGCACCGAAACGTGGCACCACCTCGGGGGCTTGGCCATCAGCCTGAGTCTCGCGGGGCGGCGAGCTCGTGGAGCTCCCAGGGGCCTTGCGCGAGCTGTGGCGGCTGCAGGACCGGCTGCGCGGGACGCGCCCGCCCGTGTGGCGGTCACGTGGCGAGGTCGCCTGGGCGTTAGCGCGCGCAGAGTCCGCCCTGCTCGGGGAGCGGATCGGCGCTGTGCAGGGTGTTGGGCTGGGCTGGCGGGAGCCGCCTGTGCCGCCCGCCACCGAGGCTGCAGCCTGGTCAGGGTCGACGGCGTCGGGCCGGGGGCTGACGTGGTGGGCACTACCCTCGCTGTGCCGCGGGGAGGCGCTGTGGTGCGCCTGGGTGTGCGTGAGGACGAGCGGGACGAGCGGCTGCCGCTCGCGCTCAGGGGGGGCAGGTTTTGCCTGGGCAGGGCGCAGCGCTGCGGCCACGTTTGGCGGGGGCGTGTGTTGGCGCGGTTGCCAGGCACGCACGTTCGCCTCACGCCATCCCAGGGCGCCCTGTCCTGCCACGGCTTGGTGCAGCCCCCTGGGCTGAAGCCGCAGGGGTTACCACTGCGGGCTGGTTGCTGGCGGTGCTGTCGTGGCGGCCTGGGTAATGGCCCCAGGCACGCGTGGACCCTGGCACGGGCGAGGTGGCCCGTGGGGGAGCCTGCACGAGTGCACGCGGGTAGCCGATGACCGCTGGGTGCACCCTGGCGTGGGGGGCGTGGCCATAGCTGGAGGCGGCTGCTCCTGCCGCCGCGGGCCTGGCGCCAATGGGGCCACGGTGATAGGCGGCGCCCCCGCCGTACACCGCGCTGTCGCCTGTCGGGACGCGCGCGGGAGAGCGGTTGCGTGGCGTGCTCGGCTGACCTGCGTCGCGTTGGTCGCGCTGCTGGGTGCGCTGCTGGTGCTGTTGGTAGCGCTGCTGGTCGGCTCTCGAGAGCGGGCGGGTGTCGGGGAGGATGGGGGGCACGTCGGGCCGCCGCCAGCCCTGATAGACGTGCTCGAAGGCATGGTCTGGGTAGGTCTCCCCGACGGGTGAGTAGCGCCGCACATGCTCCACGTAGTCAATGTTCTGCGGCTCGGGGAGCACCGTGATGTTCACAGCCCGCTGGTGCGCTGGTCCATAGAGACAGAAGCTACCACGGTTGCTGCGGTCGTGGTTCAGCTCGGCTTCGGTCGTGGCACGGCTCACCATGGCGTCGCAGAGGCGCATGTCGTAGTCGAGAGCTTGAGGCCCAGGGCCGCCCTCGGCATCCCAGTACAGTACCACATCTCGCCAGCGGGTGCGGGTAGTGTGGATGCGCTCGGCGATGGACTCGCAGACGGTCCTGACTGTGACACGATCCCTATGCATGTTGGTGATGGCTAGGGAGTAAGGTCGGCGGACCGTTTTGTTGAAGATGAAGTCCTCCTTGAGGGCCTGGTGAGGGCCGAAGAGCACGTAGCCTTCCCTCCACAGCGGTTGGTCGGGAGACGGGTCTTCAGGCATCCCCGTTCCTGTGAACCCTGGTGGCCGCCTCGTGCCGTCGGGCAATCCCTGCTTGAGGACGCGACGCGGCCTCGGTGGTAGATACCATTGACCCTGGCAACCTGCTTGGCCTGGTTGTGGAGGCTCCCCCCCGGGGCCTGAAGGCGCTCGGGGGGGGGTTCCTTTAGGTCGTACTGGGCTGGCGCGTCGCCGTATTGGCGGGCGAGGATGTGCGGAGGCATCCCTGTGGCACAGACGTCGAACAGGCTGTGCGGACGAGGCGGATGAGGGCATCTGCTGGAGAGGCAGCATGTGTCAGAGTCCCTGTTGTCGGTGCTGTACGCACACGTCCAGCTGTTGCAAGAGTAGTCCGTGGACCAGTCCATAAGTGCACGTAGTCCGCTGAGGGAGCAGTCTGGGCACGTTGGTTGGCCTGAGGTGCCGAGCTGCGTGTTGCGGCGGGCAGCACAATACTGACAGCATTGGAATCGGCACTGTAGGCAAGTCCAGCGTCCTGGTAGGGGCGGGAGCGCTTGCTCGTCGGTGACTGCGTCGTCTGGGTGGGGTCGGGGTCGATCCCACAAGGGCCAGACGTCGGCGAACCAGGACTGGCCTGTAGTGCGGACCACCTCCGCGGGGAGGCGAGCGTCGTCAGCATGGCGCTCGATCCACTGGGGCCCCAGGTCCGCTGGGATCATGACCGTGCGCCAAGTGTCGTCCGCCTTGACGTGGACTTGGGTCGGTGCCCAGAGCCTGGTAGTGGTATCGCCATGGTCGTGGTGAAGGATGACCCAGCCGTCGCGACCCGCAACCGCAGGGTCGATAACGCGGTGGCCCACGACGGTCGCCCCCCACGGTAAGTAGGCGCCGTCGTGGTGCTCGCCCGGGTCAAGCCAGACCTCGATGCCAGGGGCGTTGACACGGGCCCGCACATCGCGGACGTGGAAGGCGAGGACGTGGTAGGCGGTCGGCTCCTCTTCCGTCTCGATGTGCTCCCACGTCTCGATGTCGCTGTTGTCCGAGGTGGAGTTTCCGCCGCTCTGCCGTGACGAACGCGAGGCGGATCGCCGTGGGCGGGCATGTCCTCGGGCGAGGGCGGCGGCCGCGCTGATGAGGGACGGCGTACGACGGTCGTCGGCTCCCGATGTCGTCGATGAGCGGTCTGGACTGTGTCCCAGGGCGGCACCTGCCTGATAGGTGTGCGATGGGCCAGACGCGGCCCCAGGGCTGGAGCCGCTGGGGCGCGGCGCACGTGCGTCGGACTGCCCCCGCACGGGGACGGCCTGCAAGCCAGTGTACACCAGGTCGATCAGTGGCTGCGGGTCCAGCTGGAGCTTGCGAAGCGAGGCGCGCGGACGGGGCTGGTTGGGGTCGGCCCTGGTGGCTGCTTCGGTGTCGTAGTGCTGTGTAGCCCATGCTCGCGCTGCCTCTGGCGAGTATAGTGCCTGCGGCGGTGGCCACGCTGCCGCGATGTCCAGCCGGCGCCAGGTGTTAGCTTCCTGGTCGCGGGCTTCAGCCGCCTCGCGGAGGTCTGGGTGATCGTAGCCGGCAATGTGGAGGGCGTGCGCACAGTCGCCCATGCCATAGGCTTGTGGTAGGGCACGGCACCTGGAGGCAGCTTCAGTGGGGGCACACCAGTCCATGCGGATGAGGAGGCCCAGGACCCGTGGGTAGATGAGGCGCGCTCCGTGAGCCTCCCCTTTCACGAAGTTGTGCCAGTTCTCACCGCGCGGCGGTGGCTTGGGTGGGGCGGCCGTCGCAGCACGGGTCCACGTACGTGCGCGATGGGTCCGACCTCCGTTGACAGCGAGACGAGCCGCAAGGTCGCCGCGGGTCCCGTGCCAGAAGACCGTGGGCGTGTCAGTGGTGGGTTGACGGAGGTCCCACGTGAGGTAGGGGAAGATCGTCTCGCCTGAGTTCCCGCCCGAGTCTTCCAGCACCCAAGTGAGTCGGTTCGGGGGCCTCTGCATGATGTCAGTCCACGGCGCCAGCGCTTGGAGCGTTGGATCATGGGTGAATCGAGGATGGTCGTGGAGCCGCAGGGCGTCTTTGATGTCCTCTGTAGTTACGCCACTGTTACCAAGCGCAAAGCCGTTTTGGTACAGGGCGGTGAGGATGCTCGTCGGCGGCACGGGGACCGCTGGGTCGCGCTGGATGGTGTTGCGTAGGTTGCGCGTCGGTGGCCTGAGGGCTAGGTGGGGCGTACCAGGGCCTGGAGGCGCCTGGGGCCTGGCGGGTGATGCATAGCGTGCTCGCCGTCGTGGTGGTTGGGTGTCCATGTCGGAAGAGGAACCACGCGCATCTGCATGTCGGAAGATGGACCACGGGCTGTCGAGGGTGCGCTCACGTGTTTCCCTTGCCTCGGCGTCGCTGGCCTGAGCTGTGGCGTCTTCGTGAGTCGGCGGGTTACCATAAGCCGCGCCGCTTATGGGGCCGTCTCGCGGGGACGGGCTGGTCGACCGTGGTGTGACAGACGAGGCCTGCGATACCGCGGCAGTGACTTCGACAATGGCGGCGGTGGTGGCGGTGGTGACATCGGCAACTGCGGCGGCAACTGCAGCAGCATAGTGTTCCTGTAGCAGCGGGTGTCGAAGAGAGTGCACGTGCTGGCTCTCGGGTTCGTCGGGATGCGTGCGCGGCATTGTGTGTGTGGCTTCATCGCGCGGCCTCCTGCTCGGTTGGCAACAGCGGAGGCACCACTGGGCCGTGGGTGAGTCCAGGGCGCGCGCGCAGATGCGGGCTCCCACGTGTCCGACGGCTCCTTGAGCGAGAAGTTTGGCGCCGACCAGGAGAAGACCGCAAACCACTCCGCCTGTGGCAATAGCTCCGAGTTTGCCGCTGGCCCATTTCAGGGCACCCCCGAGGCCAGACCCGACTGCGCTGGCTCCGCCCGAGACGATGTCTCTGAGTTTGGCACTGGTCCACTTGAGAATACCCCACAAGGCGGGCGTGGCGTTGTATGCCGATGTGCGTCGGGGCGTAGTGGACACGGATGGGCCTGGTGCCGCAGCTTCACGTCGTCGTCGCTGCCGGTAGCTGGGGTCTCGGCTCGGCGTCGGCAAGTACCCGTCGATCTGGTCCTTGTACGGCATGGCTACCACGATGGCATACGTGGCCACGAAGAGGCAGATGAGACAGCCGCAGCGTCGGGAGGCCGCTGCGCTGCGCGGGGCCTCGTAGGAGCCGCTGGCGTCAGGGCTCGCGTCCTCGATGGGGTCGTTGTCGATGCCAGCCTGCCAGTGGTCGACGGCGCTGGAGTTGGAGTCAGTCGCGTTAGCACGGCAGACAAGGGTGCGGGGCGTGGTCCTGCCACCTGAGGTCTGAAGACGCCCAGATCCAGCCAATGCTGCAGCGGGGCTGAAGCCGCCACTGCGCGGGCTGGTGAGAGCTGGCAGTGCAGTGGAATGGCTTGTCTCGTCGGCGGCGGTGGCGCCTTCGGCGTCGCAGAGCTGTGCGCTGGGGTCGGCCTGGGCCGAGTTGATGGGCGCACTGCTGTGCGACAGGGGGCGCCCTGTGTAGGGTTCGCTGTCACGGTCGCGCTGGGCCGTGTCACCTGGCGGTGTCGTGCCGTCGAGGTCCTGGGTTTCCGTGTCGTGGATGAAGTCGTTCTGGCTATCGTCCGACACGTGGAACGAGTCCAGGGATATGTTGCTGATATCGCTGGCCGCGATGTGCTGGAGCAGAAGCGGTTCGGCGTCGGCCGCGGGCTGGTCACACGTGGCGTGCTGGGCGAGGGGGCCAACTGGCGGTGGTAGGTTTAGCGGTTCCATCGGTGCCGCGGCGAGCTCCGCCTCTACAAGCGGCTGCATGTCTGGCGGGTGGTGCAGGATCGCATCCGCGAGATACGCCAGGGCATCTTGGTCGGGTGGAGGGAGGCCTCTTGGCAGCAAGGCGTGGGCCCGTGAAAGGTATGGCGGCAGTGGTGCCGCGAAAGCCTCAGGGCTGGTATTCCAGAAGGAGGCCAAAGTAGCGGGTGGGGTACTCGTGGCTGCCCTGGATACGAGGGAGGTTGCGGTTGGTGCGCTGTCTGTCGGGGCCCGCTCTGTGCCAGATATCCTCGCACATGTCGAACGCGGTGCGCTGGCGCAGGGCGTCGTTTTTCTCCGCGGAATCGTCCTGGAAAAAGTGGTCGTACTGTGGCAGATGGAGCGTCGCCAGGATGTGCGGGACGCAGTCCTCGAGCCATGCCCAGAACACGTCCTGATGGTCCTCACCTGGTGCCCACGCCGCGGCGCACGGTATGAGCCGTGCTCGGATCATCATCAGGTGCCAGAAAGCGGGGTCCTCCTCGGGTTCACCCCTGGCGCACAGAGGGGCAGTGGGACCCGTGGGGCTAAAGCGGGGCACGACAGCGGGGCTGAAGCCGCCACTGCGTGCCTGGGCCTTGCCAGCGGCCCTGTCGAGGATGTGCTGCACGACGGTCGAGGACAAGCTGAGGACAGACTGCGATGCATGTGTCGTAGTTGACGAGGGCGTGCTCGTAGGAGACATGCTGGTACTCGCCGTAGCCGTCGTAGTAGCCGTCGGAGTCCCAGGGGGGCAGCGCGTGGGGCGGGGCCCCTGGTGCTGCTCAAGCCAGGCGCTCGCGATGGCTCCCAGCGGCCCGGTGCCGCACGGACCCGCGGCGGCGGTGCTGTTCACGATCGGGTCCAAAATGGCGCAGTGATCGTATTTGTAGATGCTGTCATCGTAAAAGTAGAAGAGCGTCCCACGTTCAGCGTGTCGCAGGAAAACCTCTCCTCCGTGCTGAGGCGCACCGCCTGAAGACGGGTGTGCTCCAGCTAGCGAGGGGAGGGCCAGGCTGCAGGCAAGGCGCCACATGATGGCGAGGCCTGGCGGGCGGCGCGAGCGATGAGCCGAAAGCTGCATGTCAGCACACGTCCTCAAATACCCCTGAATGCTCATGTACATTGCTACAATCACGCCCCCTGCAAGACTTCGGGTGTCCCTACACCAGATAGCTTGCGCGTGCTGCTGCCAAAACAGACATGAGGTGACAAGAAAGAGATACGACGCGAAGAGGGGAGAGATGCCTCTGAAGGCGCTTCCTCGGTGGGCTGAGGCGGGCTCTCTGAGGCACCTTCAATAGGGTTCCTGGGTGGCCCGACCCTTGTCCTTGCCTTTGTCGGCCCCTGGGGGCCCCGTCCCTGGGGTGACCTGGCCTGGCTGGTCGATCCAACTGCAGGCAGCCACGGGTTCGGCGGCCGCTGCTGCTTCCTCCTTCTTAGTTTCCAGAGTGGCCACTTGTGGCAGGTGGATGGTGCCTCCCGTGAGGTGCCCGAGGAGGGTCTGGATGTCGCCGCGCAGTGCGGCGGCGTCGGCGGTTGCCGTCTGTTGCTGGGTGACGACGGTGGCAAGCCCCCGTTCCAGCCCTGAAACGTGCTCCGTGAGTGTGGCCTGGGAGGAGAGAACGCCCGCAAGCTGCACCTGCATGTTATCCTCCGTGTTGGCTAGCAGCTCGTGCTGCTGTTCCATGTGCTGGATGCGGGTCGTGGCAGCATCGGGCGGTTTAGAGGCCGATGCGAAGCGCTCGCCGAAGGTGTTGAGTTCGTGGGAGGCCACGCTGTATTCATCACCTGATGAAAGGATCTCGACGTCGACGACGTCGCCTGGTACTTCGGCGGCTGTGGCAGCGTCGCCTTCGGTGTGGCCCCCACCTTCTGCCGCCGCCGTGCCAAGCCAGGAGTCGTGGCCACCTGATCCTGGGGCGGCCATCGGTTCAGCGGCTCCGTCCGTGCCGTGCGGGGGTGCAGAGGAGCTGCGGCCTGGGGCGCAGGGTGACCTTGCGTGCGGCGTGGCGTCACGTTACCCGCTGGAGGAGCGGTGGCGCTTGGATGAAGGCTCCTCCTTGGGGGTCAGGAGCGGTGCGACGCCCTTGCCTTTGGGCGTGGCAGTCATGAGGTCGCGGAGGTAGGGGCTCTGGGCCGCTTTGGTGAGGAGTGTGCCGGTGGCGGGGCTAAAGCCGCCACCACCGGCTGGCGGCGTCGCAGGCTCTGTGATGGTGGTAGGCGTGACGATGGTAACGTTGTCCCGCTTCGGCACCACCTCAGCCAGCGGGGCCTCGGTGATGCTCCACGGGATGGGGCGCCCCGCGACCTGCACCGCATAGGTGAGTGGGGGCAGATGAGCGCGCACTAAGGCAAACTGGGCCGCAGTGGCTGGGTCCCAGGCGGTGTGGTAGACCTCACAGTCCCATTTAACGGACGGGCCCGTGAGAGTCTTGGCGAGCTGGGTCAGCGTGGCGCGGCGTGCCGCAATGCCAGTGATGCGGTAGCGCGTCTTGGCGAGGGTAGCCTCGCAGCCGCGGATGCTGACAGCAGCGGCCTTGGCGACGTCGGACCCCCGTGGATCACGGATCCCCAGTAGGCCTGACTTGCCGTGCCTGACGACTCCCAGGGCCTTGAACTCCACCGACTTCTGGAACGCGTCTGCCATCGTGATGGGCTGGTCCTCAGGGAACCACACGGTCTGATACTTGTCGGCGGTGGGCTCGTCTGCACCTACGTTGCTGAGGTCGTAGGTGCACCGAGTTGCCCTGATCCCGCCAGGACCTTGTCGACCGCTTGGAGACTGACGCCGAAGGTGGCAGCCAGGGACCTCTTTCCGACGCCCGATCCAAACCTGCCTAGGCTTTTGCAGGGTTCGAGGATGGTGACGGCTTTAAAGTTGCCGTGGAAGAGGGCTTGAAGGTGTCCTGGAGCTGGCCATCGAGCTCCTGGCGGCGAGCGTCTTTCTTGGACTCCTTGTGCTTTTGGCGCGCCTTGTCCTGTGGAGCGGAGTCGCCTCGAAAAGGGCCCTTGGCGCGTGGACCACCGTTCACGGGGGCACCTCCCGAGAACTGGTCCTCGAAGGCCTGGTGCATGGATGGGGACTGCGGCAATGGCCTCGGTCTCGTGTATGGTCGCCCGAATCCAGCAGACGTGGTCGGCAGGGTCGATGGTGGCGACGGCTACTTTTTCCGTGCAGGCGACCTCCTTGGGGCCCAGCTGGTACACGGTCACGGGGACGTGCGTGTGGACCACTTTGGGCGCCTTGGGGTGACGCTTCAGGACGGGGACGGCGAGCTCGGTACCGACGTAGTTGTCGTTTTTCGGGCCCATGACAGCAATCGCGAGCTGACCCGTGGCTCGCTTGCCCTGCTCGAAGTGGTGTTGCAGCAGCCGTTCACCACTCTCGTAATCGTGGAGGCTGATGCTGGGCTTGTACGTCTTGCCGTCGTCAGGTGAGGTGGGTTCGGCAAGGACAGGGACCTTCCAAAAGGCAGGGTCCAAGGCGATGAATTGGGTGTCCGCAGCCTGAAGACGTGCGGAACCCGCTGGTGGGTGTGATGTGTCACCGCCAGTGCGCTTAGGCTTGCTGCGCTGGTGATGATCGAGCGTGTAGCTAATCTGGTTGGCGGCGCACATGCGGATCAGGGCGCTGCCAAGCTTCTTCGTGTTGGACTTGTGCATGTCGTACGTTGCCTGAAGCTCGTCCGCGTTCAGTTCGGCAAGCCCGTTGTAGGCGGCCGTGGGGCGGTCAGACCCCGCTTGCTTGAACGCTGCGATGCAGTCCTGCTTGCGTTGAAGGAGAGAACCTTCAGCAGCAGGGCGCGTGGGACGAGAGCTCGGAGGCTGCTTAGAAGAGCGACGGCGCTCCGGCTTCTTGGGGACCATTGCTGCGGGCACTCTGGTCTGGAGAGGTGACGCGAATCAGTAGGGTCCTGCTGGGGCCCCTCCGGTCTCGCGAGGCCTGGGAGTCTGACTCCGAGGCGGGGCGCTTCGCGTCGCGGCTGCGGTCTGAGTGCAGGGCGCTCTCGAGCCGAGACTAGAGAGAGAGAGAGAGAGAGAGAGAGAGAGAGAGAGAGAGAGAGAGAGAGAAAGGAGAGGAGAGAGAGAGAGAGAGTGAGAGAGAGTGTGTAAGATAGAGAGATGTGAGAGAGTGAGAGAGAGGAGAGAGAGAGATGAGAGAGAGAGAGATGAGATGTGAGAGAGAGAGAGAGAGGAAGAAGAGAGAGAGAGAGAGAGAGAGGGGAGAGAGAGAGAGAGAGAGGAAAGATAGAGTGAGAGAGAGAGATGAGAGAGAGAGAGGAGAGAGAGACGAGGAGAGGAGGAGAGGAAAGAATAAGAAGAGAGAGAGAGTGAGAGAGAGAGAGAGGGAGAAGAGAGAGAGAGAGAGAGAGAGAGAGAGAGAGAGAGAGAGAGAGAGAGAGAGAAAGAGAAAGAGAAAGAGACAGAGACAGAGACAGAGACAGAGACAGAGAAAGAGAAATATAGAAAGAGAGAGAGAGAGAGAGAGAGAGAGAAACAAAATGATCAAACAACATCCAAAGAACATGCATATATATATGTATATAAATGTATAAAGGAAAAAAAGAAGAGCAGGGGGGGCAGGAGGGGGAGAGAGGAGCGGAGAAGGAAGAAGCGAACATCCAAAGTTCAAAACTTATTAGATTTAATGTGTAAGCGCTTAATGAAAATTAACATTTTCATCTGCTCGTGTAGTAGCTCATGTGATTAGTTTTCCCAGGAACGCGTCTGCTTTTAATATTTTTATTATGCAGAACTGAAGCTCGGAGGCGCGCGCGCGTGCGCCTCTGAGCTTCGCTTCTATATTATTCACCAGTAATGAATCTACATTTAATTCCAAAAACGAAATCGAAAATTTCCGGTGCCTTTAAGGGGGCTGAAGGAACGCGTCGGCTTTTTTATTTTTCTAATAATGCAGAACTAAAGCTAGGAAGCGCGCGCGGTCACCGCGCGCGCGCTTTCTAGATCAGTTCTGCATGTCTTTGAATATATATATATATAAAAAAAAAAAAAAAAAAAAAAAAAAAAAAAAAAAAAAAAAAAAAAAAAAAAAAAAAAACGACGCGTTTTCCTTCAGCCCCTTGCAAGGCACTCAGAATTGTCGGATTTTCGCTTTTGAAATTAAGTGTAGATTTATTCATGGTGGCTGATTAAGATAGGAGTGAGTCAGCGGGGCGCCGCGCGCGCGGCGGCGCGCCTCCGAGCTTCGCTTCTGCATTTGAAAAAATACAAAAAGATTCACATGGTTTCCTACAGATTGTTTGTGCGCGTTCCTATAATTCTTATAGGTCCCCTAAGATTCCTATTGGTTTCTATGGAGATTCCTATTGGTTTCTTCAGAGATTCCCCATGCGCCCCGTTTTCCCAGGATATTCAACCACAGCGAAAAAACAAGTTCAGGGGGGCAGGGGGGGGGGGGGGGGGGAGAGAGAGAGAGAGAGAGAGAGAGAGAGAGATATTATGTTAAATGGAAAGATAGACAGGGAAGAGGAGGTAGTGGAGGGATGGCGCGGGGGGGTGGGGGGGGGAGGGCAGGAGAAGCAGCAAGAGGAGGAGAGGAGAAGGAGATAGCAAAAATCCAAAGTTCAAAACTTATTAGATACAATTTGCAAACGCTTAATGAAAATTAGAATTTGCATCTGCTCGCGTAGGGTAGCTCACGCGCTTAGTTCCCCCACGATAATCAACCTCCGCGATGAACAAGTTCAGGGGGGCAGGGAGACGAGAAGAAAAACAAGCAGAAAGAAAGAGATAAAGAAAGAAGAGAAGAAAAAGCAGAAGGATGAGAACGAGGAAGAGCAGGAGAAGCCGGGAAAGAGGAAGAAGCAAACATCGTATGTTCAAAACTTACTAGATTTAATTTGTAAGCGCTCAATGAAAATTAAAATTTCCGTCTGCTCGTGAAGGGCTAGCTCGCGTGCTTAATTTTCCGGGGA
>CAUYUJ010009006.1:0-36840 GCA_963575745.1 Prorocentrum cordatum | reverse complement strand
GCGGCCCAATATTGCTTTAAGACGGCCCAAGGTGCATATTCTTTCTGTCTTGCTCATGGGCGCCATGTCCGAAGGAGAGCACTGACCTCGCTGCAACTTACCAAAATGAGCTAGACTTCTCAATTGTCCTGGAAGTGGTCCCCTCAAGGGGCCCATCCCACGAAGCCGACGCAATCTGCTAAAAGATGCGGCAAGCACTCGGCCAAATACCGCGCAGACCCCAACAGGGCGAGCCCGCTGCACGCAGCGCCCCGCGGGCTCGGCTGGCCTCGAGCACGCGGGCCCCCGCCTGAGCTGACACCTTTCTTTCGACCGCTCGAGCGACCGGTCTTCTTCGCGCCACCTCTGCCGCGACGCTGCCCCCTCGGGGCGTTGATCGTCGGGGGCCGCCCCAGAAAAACCGAAGAGCTGGGGGGGAACTGCCGCGCGCTCCGATTGCGAGGCGGAGATGGAGGAATGCGGGCAGCGGGGGCAGGAGGGAAGGGGAATCTTCTCGCCAGCAGCTCGGCCAGACCCGAGCTGGTTCGCAAGGCTGCCAAGAGCCGCGAGCCATCTTGCCGCGGCGCCCCCCCCGCGCGCTGGCCGGGCGCCCTCTCGCAGGGCCCGCGAGGCGGACCTCCGATCAACCTCTGCCCGCCCACGAACTCCGCGAGCTCGGCGAGCCGCTCCAGGGCCGCGCCCCCGCGAAGGCGACGCGGGCCCACGTGCCACATCAGAGTGCACATCGACGTCGCGCCCTCCTCTTTCTTGTGCACCTTCACCCCGAGGTGTCCGATCAGCTGGCTGCCCCCGTTCGCCGTCTCGCACTTTCCCAGCGCCTCGCTGAAGAACTGGAGCATTTCGGCGACGCGCTCGGCCCCTTCCCGCGGCGACGCGCCCGCGGCTGGCACCCCCGAAGCTCCGCGACCGAATGCTGCCGCGAATGCCTGGGCGTGAGCCGCGTCCTCTGCCTCGCGGCCCACGCTCCCCGCTGCCTTTTCCTTTGCCTCGAGCGCGGCCGGGCCCTCGTTGCACTTCTTGCCCGCTGCCCGGCGGCGGCTGGGGGCTCGAACATCGCGTGGAGAAAAGCGCCCAGGTCGCCAATGCCATCCGCCGTGGCCGGGGCGAGCTACGCCGCTGGCAGTGCGATGTCGCCCTGGCGGTAACTGATGCATGCGTCAGCGGGCGCGATAACGGCGCGGGAGGTTACGAGCGCGACGCGCCGACATTATGCGCGAAGAAAACGTGGGGCCCTGGAAAGAACTAGCACCGCATTCAATTCTAGTTGGGCTGCGCCTGCACGCGAAGGCATCCGCTGAGCCCCTCTCTGGTGGAGGAGCAACCGACAGCGGAGACACATCATCGAATCCCGGAGGCGGGATCCTCCTGCCGAGCTTTCGACTTCCTAGCTCCGCAAAGTCAATGTTTGAAATGGCCCATCGCTTGCGTATCCGCGAAGAAGGACACATGAGATGCCATTGGCTCGATCACGCAATCAGACAACAACTCGACGACTTGGTCAACGCCCCGAGGCATTTGCTGCATCCGCGGAAAGGCAAACTGCGATGGGCGTCCTGCGACAATCTGCGGCCTGGCGTCAAACTCGAACGTTCCGAGCAGACCGACCAGGACCTGGGCGCCGCGTTCAGGACGTTGACCCCGAATCTGGAAAAAGTTCCAGGCGCCGCGTCCCCACCTCCCGGCTAGATGGTGAGATCTTCCAAAACCACAACAGTAACTTTGTCAGCGCAGCTCGGAATTCCCCCCCCCGCCATCGCTGCCCCCCTCTAATCTTCCCAATAACGAACACAAAATATCACAGTCGTTCTTGGACAGGGAAAGCTCTCGAGTCCAGATAAGAATGCGCATTGAACAAAAACGGAGAGCGAACGCCTCCACCCCCTCGCTGGACACACAAGCCCACGCGTTCCACGAAGAGGGCGAAAACCTCACAGAGCAGCGGCGCACCTACGCGCAACTTCTCTCCTTGCCGAGTCCCGCGCGGCGACGCATGACCCCAAGTACCTGGCCTTCTCTCGCGCCGCCCCCTTCGACGCAGGCTCGCCAGCTCAAATTTTGGCGCGGCCAGCGTGACCCTGCAGAGCCAAGTGCGCGAGAATCGTTTGGCGGCGTTCTGAGCAGATCAATGCATGGACAGAGCGCCGTCGAGGTCTCGGCCCGCGCGCACTAGCGTTTCCGGGAATGAATCAAGCGAGCCCCCTGGATCAGCACTGACTATCCGATCCAAATCATCGGCGCATTTCTGGAGCGACGCATCTGCCCCCCCCCCAGCACCGCCCGCCCGCTCACCCGCCCGCCCGCCTCGCCCCCGGCATTCCCTGACAAATAGCATAGAGCTCGCGCCCCATGAACTCAGCCCCCGCCCCCGCGCCAACAAGGGGGATCTAAGAAGCACCCGGGTGGGCAGAGACAGCGAACGGGCCGCCCACGCAGCCATCTTGGCTGGGCCTCGCGACCAGCGGTCCGTCAGAGGCCTCGCAATGGAGATGACTCTTCCCGCAACGTTGCCAGAGCGTCCGGCGGCCGTCGCGCCTCGCGCGAAGCTCCGCGACATGGCCCGAAGTTGCGCAATCAGCACTGCCGAACGTGTTGCAGAGGCCCTTCAAACATACAGCGCGCGCGATCCCCCCCCCGAAGTCGACGACCCATGAATAGCGAACGCAACGCCGCTTTTCCCAGGCGCCCCCAGGCGAACCCGCGGCCCGTGATCGACGGAGTCCTCTTCAGACGACGACTGAAGCAACCCTTACTAATCGCGCGTATGCGCGCCGCTCGTCGACCCCGCGGCCCATTCGGGCCCGGCCTACGCCGGGCGCGCGGCGAACTAGCGCGCCAGCGCAATAGCGTTCGCGGACGCGCGCGACCCTGAGACAATCCCAGATCCACCCGGGATTCCAACGCGAGGGTACCCGGGGCCCCCAGCGCGGCCCCGGCACCCTGAAAAGGCGGCGAAATATCCCCGGCCGAGGCTGAGGAAGAAAACCCAGATGCCGCAACTCCAGCGGCGCGGTCCCAGGAGGGGCCACCTTCTCTCTCTTCGCGGCCCGCGTAAGATACCGAAGGATCGCCGAGTAGTCTTCCATGGTCAAAGCCAGGGTCAGGGAGCCATAGTAGATGTCCATCTTGGTCGTCTCGAGGAGCCGACCAGTCGGCTCGCCGCGCGGCCTCGCCACCCTCGCGATCGGACAAAGAACCGACGTCTAACCGCTGGCGAGCAGGGAGAGATCCAAGACGTACCAGAGCCCCAGCTCTCTTCTCAGGCCCGATCCTCGCACGCGCTTGCGCGGCCTCTGATGCCCGCCTTTGCTTCCACATATCGTTGCCCCCATCCAAAATTTGCTCCTTTCGCCCGCGCTGATATCGACGCCGAGCGAACTTGAGCTGATGGGAGGGGATCGCCAACTTCTCGTCGATCACGTTGGCCACCTCATCGCTGCCCAAGTACGTGCCCGCCCGAAGCTCCATCTTGTCGCAATAGCCGGCGCCCCTCAGCAGTGCTGGGAGTAGTCTTCGCACACCCGGGGCCGGGCTGCTTTCGCGAACGAATCCTCCCCCGCTAGAATCAGATCTTTCTCCGCTGCCTTGAAGATGTCGTCTGGCGAAGCACTGTTCTCGGTGAAATTCGGATCCGCCGCCTGCGGCGAGCCGCGCAATCTCTCCTAGAACTCTCGTTTGCGGGCTGCCTGCTTGACGGCCCGCAATAGAACATCTCTATCCCAACGGGCGGGTGGGGCCGCCTGTACTTCAGGTGGGCACTTGGCAAACATCGCAGCACAAACAAGTGGCAAATGGTCCCGTGGAGCAGAACCTCGCCGCAGTTGCAGCGCTGCCCCTAATCGTGGAATCGCGCCACGCGCGAAGACCAGTGGGTCCATATCCGCTGGGTAACTCAGCAAATCAAGACACGAGCTCTTTCAGCCCCATACCACCATTCAAATCGCAGAAGTTACATGGAATTGAACGCGCTGGAATATAAACCAACATTTCTCCCAACCAGTTTCTTCGAAGTCGGGGTGTTCTGACAGACGCCCGCTTCATCTGCAGACGAAGATCTCGAAGAGAAGAACGCAAGCAAACCAACGCAAGATCCCGGCGCCCGCGCCCGACGCGAACTGCGATCGCCCTGCCCCGAGCTTCTCGGGGCGAACACCAGCACTCGGCAAAAAGGTCTTCCCTCGGCCCGCCGCCGAGCACGACGGCGCATCCACAGCTAGCATTCGCGCGCGGGCTCGGACCGCAGGGCGCCTCAAGCAAGAATCTGTCTGCTACGCGCTTGCAAAGAATATGGTTGTCAGCGTGGCTCTGGCGGTAAACAACCGATTGGGCCCCTGCCAACCACCCCGCTTCGGAATCGCGCAACTCCGCGATGATCTCTTCCTGGCAACCTACCAAACCACCCCAACCCAACCCGAAAACCCGAATTCGGGTTTGGGGGGGGGCACGTGCTCCACGCGCGATTGATTTTCGGCGCCCCCCATCGCCACCCCCCCCCCCCCCACGGAGGGGGAGGAGGAGGAGGTGGAGGAGGAGGAGGAGGAGGTGGAGGAACGGCAAATTGGGGCCTTAGGGTTGGGTCGGGGCGGTTTGGTGGGCGGCGACGCCCTGCCTCGCCCCCGCGCAACTGCGCGGGTTCCCGCCTATGACGCGCAATCGATGCATCCCCGCTGGACCACGTCAGCGCGCGTCTGGTCGGTCGCGCTCTGGCAGGAGGCGCGCTCGCGCGGGCAGCTGACCCACGGAGAATGTTGCGGCTCGAGCTGACAGGCACTGCCCAATGCGCCTCCGAGGGGGCCCGCGAGGGCAACGAGAGGACCTCCAACAGGGCCCGACGGAGCCACAACCATGGATTTCCCATGGGTGCTTGAATGAGTTTCGCATTCTCGCCTTCTGCGGGGCGCCGCCAGCTCGCGACGGCCCACGAGGAGTCCACGATGGCCCAAGAGGCATGCAAGAGGGCCCCAAGACGGCCCCAAGATGGATCAAGAGTGCCTCCCGTGGGACCCAAGGCGGCCTTAGAAGGCCCTTGGACGGCCCGAGACGGCGCCGAGACGGTCCCACGACGGCCCCAAACACTCACCATACGACCAAGAAGGCACCAAGGCGGCCCAAAAGAAACCCGAACTGGCGCAAGAGGGCTGCAAGACGGCCCACGGGGACACCGACGGACCCCCAACACTGCTCCACAGGAGGCCACGACAGCCCAAAGACGGCCCACACCAATTTCACTCGCATCAGTACCATCATCAACATCATCATCACCGTCATCCGCGTCACCACGACAGCATCACCATCACCAACAGCAGCAACACAAGCATAATAAGCATCAACATAACCAGCATGATCACAATGGTCATAAACACAAGTAGCAGCGTCACCAGCATCATCCGTGTGATCATCATCATCATCAGCCACAGCATTATCATCATCATCATAAGCATCATCAGTATCATCATCATCATCATCATCATCATCATCAGCATCATCATCAACACCCTAGATCGGCATCAGCATCACCAGCAGCATCGCAGCATCAGCAGCAGCAGCAACAACGACCGCATACTCAGCAGCTCCAACACCATCTGCATCAGCATCGACGTCCGCATTACCATTGTCAGTATCAAGACCTTCAACATGCTTCGAAACCTCAGCATGAACATCACCACCACCAACATCATCTTCACCAACATCACCCGTATCATCATCAGCATGATGATCACAATCATCACAATCATAACAATCATCATCCGAATCCCCATCACCAGCAGCATTGCCAGCATCATTCTCATCATCAGCATCAACCTCATAATCGCCAGCATGACCAGCATCACCCTGATAGCATCAGCGTCATCCGTATCAGCATCAGCGTCGTCACCATCATCATCAGCATCATCGTCAGCAGCACCAGCATCAGCATGACCACCAGCGGCAGCATAACCAACATCTGCAACACCATCTGCATCAGCACCCGCGTCCGCATCACCAGTAGCATCATCAAAACCACCAGCATGATTCGCCGCAACATTGTCATCAGCATCGTCACTATCATCAGCAGCAGCAGCATAACCATCAGCATCATCATCACCATCGTGATCATCGTCATCCCCACCATCATTACCAGTACCATGACCAGCGTCATCAGCATCATGATCATAGTCCCCAACACCATCACCACGACCACCACCACAACCGTCATCAGCATCTTCATCATCTGCATAAGCACGACCATCATCCTCATCATCGCTTTTGTTTTCATCCGCATCACCGTCGGCATCATCACCATCAGAATCAGCAGTATATCCATCAACCATCCTCACACCAATCATCGCCATCATTAGCAACATCATCAGCATCATTAAAATTAGCATTACCATCGAGCAACGCATTCGTCACCATCCCCATCAGAATTATCCTTATCACGGCTCTCCCACGCGTGGAGACACGAGGTGCCACACGTAACGGCTCCCCGTGCAAACTCGAACAGTCACCCCCCAGAATGCTGGACTGGCACGGTGGCATGACTTGCCGCAGGCAGATGGGCATACCTCCAAAAAAGGGTTCGTTCAAAGACGACGAGGGCCGGTATCGAGGGCTCGGGATGTACACGTTGATTTGCACGCGGACAGATCAGAACTAACAAAATTACCCTGATTCTTGCTACTGCTTGCCGGGTGCTCAAGTTTCTGACCGCGCTGCCCCAGATTGCGCCGATCGGGAAGTGATCGAAGCGGAAATGCCACGGCGCGCCCGTGCGGCGGTAGCCGAATCTGTCGCCGCGCCAGGGCGAACGCGCAACCCGCGACCCCCCCCTCCCCCCAGCGATGCGAAGCTGAGCAACCAAGCGACGTGACGACGTCACCGATGAGGTCCATTGCTGTCGACTCTTGTCGGTCTCGTCAGCTTGGCATCAGGGGGATGGACGGGGGGGGGCCGCCGCATTATCTTTGGGACTTCCAAGATACGGTGAAAATTATAGTACCGCCTGCGTTTTCTTGAGTTCTCACTTCTAAAAGACTGTTGATTCCCCCCTCTCATGAACCTCGGACTTTTCAGGTGAGGTGCCCCTCCCGAGGCTCGCACCCTGATTTTTACAAGGGAAACCGTGCGCATCAGATTGTGAAGTTGGCCCCCGCTTCACAAATATAAACAAGCAACGGCAACAACAACAGCAACAACAGCAACAACAACAACAACAAACACAGTCATAAGTTTAAGACTCTTCGCTCCCAACTGCTCCCGTGCCATTCAACGTGCAAATCCTAAACACTCGATACCAGCCCTCTCCGTCTTCGATCGTACCCCCCTTTGGAGGACACTTTCATTCCCTGCCACGTGTAGTTGACGCAGCCCCTAACACAGGGGAGCGGAGGGAGGTTAGAAGGGACAAGGGGCAGGGAGATGGATGGAGCACGAGATACTTCAGAGGTGAAGAGCAGGAGAACAAGCGGCAGAACCCGTGACGGCATGGGAGCTTTCAGACAAGATACGCCCAGACCCAGGACAGAAGAACACCCTTCGAAAACAGGAGGCTCTCCGGCCAGAGCACCCCGAACGATAAGAAGGCCACTCGATGAGGGTACCCTGCTCCAGGATGCACAGGAAGATCCGACAACCGCTAAGAACATGAGGGCGCCCTCCCCGACCTCGACCTCGACCCCGGTCCGACCGCACCCGCCCGTGCCTGGAGAGCAGGCCTTTCGGAGGGCTGGCGCGGCTCCCCGGGCGCGCGGCGACCGCTTCGGGCCCGCCCCCCTCCTCCTCCTCCTCCTCCTCCTCCTCCTCCGCCTCCTCCTCCTCCTCCTCGTCCTCCTCCTCCTCGTCCTCCTCCTCCCCTCTTGAGGAGTCTCCCGGCCCCGACCCCGCCCCGCGCGCCGCCGAGCCGCGCGGCCTCCCGGAGGCCCCCCCCCCATCGGCCCCCGACGGCCCGCAAAGGGGGCCGCGGCGGCCTCCTGCTGCGCCCGGCGGCCTGCGCGGGGGCCTCGTCTTTGGGAGCAAGCTCCCAATGCCTCAGCCACACCTGCGCGACGCCAGCTCACAGGCGACGAAGACGGTCACATCAAGGGGATGAAAAATCATCCAGGTCGAAAGTGAAAGTTAAAGTCGGGGCCTTAAAGGCACTAAGGAGGAGCCCTCCAATACACACGAAAACGCAGAGGCCCTAAAAGGCCAGGGCAGGCGGAGGTGGGCCAGCCGTCTGAATCATCCAGGTCCACAGTGGCACTCTGCCTGTCTGGGTGGAGGCCCCTCTTTGAGCCTCCTGAATGAAGTGTTTGATCCCCGAGTGCGGCGCGACCCCCCGCGCGCAAAAGACAAGCCCCGCGCGCGCGTGCGCGCGCCTGCCAGCGCAGCCGGCAGGCCCACCGCTGCGGACAGGAGCGTGCGCCGCCGCGTGGCCTGTCGCGCAGCTGGGCGTGGGGCGCGCCCCGCTTCTCTTTGGGGAAGGGGGGGAGGGGGGGCGGCGGCCTGCTGCCGCCATGGCAGGCTGCTCGCCGCGGTGGGCTGCTCATCGCTGCTCCCGTCCCCGCCTCCTCCGCCTCCTCCGCCTCCGGCTCCTCCTCCTCCTGCTCCTCCGCCTCGTCCTTCGCCTCCCTCTATCCCGCCCCGCCCAGCGCCTGGCCTCTTCTCGCGCCTCGCGTCCCCTCCCCGCACCTCTTGCCTGCTGCTCCTCTCTCCACCATCGACTCGTTGAGGCTATGGGCGATTCCAGTCCGTGCAGGCGACTGGCGCCATTGCTCTGTCCTCCTCCTCCTCCTTCTCCTTCTCTGCCTCATCCTCCATCATGAATCAAAATCATCATGATCATCAGCATCATCATCAGCATCATCATCATCATCATCATCATGAGCAGCAGCAGCAGCATCAACAACAACATCATGTCCGTCATACTCATCATCATAATGAGCATCATCAACATCATCAGCATCATCATCAGCATCATCATCGGCATCATCATCATCAGCATCATCAGCAACATCAACATCATCATCACCAGCACCAACACCAGCAACAGCACCAGCATCAGCACCAACAGCAGCACCTGCACCAGCACCAGCAACAGCACCAGCACCATCAGCATCATCATCACCATCACCATCGCAATCATCATCATCATCATCCATCATCATCATCATCATCATCATCATCATCATCATCATCATCATCATCATCAGCAGCAGCAGCAGCAACAGCATCATTATCATCATCAGCAGCAGAAGCATCATCCTCTTCATCCTCCACCTCCACTGACCATGGTCCTTCTTCGAAGACTCGAGACGTCGCTGCAGTAAAAACCCTGCGGCTCCTCCTCATGCTTCGACGTGGCCTATTGTGGGGCTCTCGGGATGCATCCGAGGACATCTGCAGTCCTCTGAAGACCTTCGGGACCCTCTTCCAGACTCATTGGATCTCCTCTTCCTCCTCCTCCTCCTCCTCCTCTTCCTCCTCCTCCTCCTCCTCCTTCCTCCATCTCTGCCTCCCTTCCTCACTCCCTCCCGTACCCTCCCTCCCTCCTCCATTCTCTCTCACTCCCTCCCTCCCTCCTCCCTCCTCCCTTCTCCATTTGATCTTCCTCCTCCTCTTATCATTTCTCCTCTGCGTCCTCAGGACATGGGGGTGCCCCTAGTATCCTGGTCAGAACGAGCCACAAGAGACGAACTCTGGCGGTCGATTCAGAAGTGAGAGAGCTAGAAAGAGAGAGAGAGAGAAAGAGAGAGCGATACATGGATTGATATGTAGATGGAGAGAGAGAGAGACGGAGACAGATGGGGAGAGAGGGAGGGAGAGAGAAAGAGAGAGAGAAGAGAGAGAGAGAGACAACAAAAAACGAAGGAAAACAAAAAGACGTCGATGATTAGGTTGACGGGTGGAGCCTCGGTGCAGGCGTCGATGCTGAAATGGCGTCGACGCAGGCATCTATATTATTGAGGTGGACGGTGTAGGTGTAGACGTCGGCGCAAGCGCCGGTGCTGGAGCCGACGCTGCAGGCATCGATGCAGGCGTCGATGCTTGAGTCAATGGAATCGGCGTCGACGCAGGCGTCCATGCAGGAGTCGTCGATACTGGCGTCGATGTGAAGGTCGGTGGTACAGGCGTTGATGCTGAGATCGATAGTGTAGGCGTGTGAGAGAAGGACAGAGAGAGAGACGGAGAGAGAGAGAGAGAGACTAACACAAAATATAAGAAATAATATAAGATAGAGAGAGATGAGGAGAGAAAAGGACCTCCCCAAATTTCAGAAGGGGAACCAGCGTCGCCGACGGCGGCAGCGCCAATGGTGACCATCACCACCAACAAGAACACTGCCGAAAACCTCCAAGAATCAGCAAGCACCGTCGAGAAACCCCGAAACCATTCGACGACGACGACGACGACGACGACGACGACGACGACGACGACGACGACGACGCCGACGACGACGACGACGACGACGACGACTACGCCTCAGCGGCCTGCCCGGCGGGCTGTGCGAAGGCGGCTGCCGCCGCGGCCAACGCCAGAGCGCCCACGCCGGCGGCGAGGGCCGCCGTCCGCAGCGGCGCGCGGGTGCGCCGCCGCCTGCGGCGGTCGCCAGCTGAAGCGCGCTAGGCGCCCCCCCCAAAAAAAACGAAGCCAGGACGAGGGCGGGGAAAAATCGGATCTCTGAGATCCGGCGGCTCTGGAGGCTGTCTCGAGTCAGGTCGGGCCTGTCCCCTACAGGGGGATCGATCTTGGGCAAAACATCTAAGAACAGTCGAGGAGTGCCCCAAAAATGCTCAAATATAGTCCCCTGTGTACCATTCTTGAAGATTCCCCCTGGAGAGCGACAGACCCGACTTACGTCTCGGGCGTTGCGGAACGCTCTGAGGGCGTTCCGGAGCGCTCTGGAACGGATGGATCAGGGCTCGAATTAAACAGTGTGTTCCGTTTCCGTGTTGTCTTCGTCATCCCTAGTTCTGTCCTCGTTCCACACTGGCTGCAAAACGAAGTCGACACGAAAACGGTCCACGATACTGCCAACACACCGTTTAGCTCGAGCTCCGGGGTGGATCCTCGCCCCGGGTCCCGTCCGCCTCCCCCGCCCCTCAGACCTCCCCGACCCTCGCCGCGTCGTGACAACTAACGCGCGACGGCTAGGTCGCGTATCCCCCTGCAGGGGGATTTTGGACGAAGACTGCCCCCCCAAAAAAATCATCAAAAAATACGACGATTCTGAATCATCAAAAAATGCTCCCGCAATGCCCCCCAAAAAAATCCGAAAAGTCCCCGGACTATGTTTTAAACTGCTTTTGGACATCCCTCCTGAAGAGGGACAGGCCCGACTTCACGCGACGGCCTTCGGGGGCCAGCCTGCTGGGGCCTGGCACCGCCCGACGCTGCGCAGGAGGAGCTGGACTTATGTCGGGCGTGTCCCCCTACAGGGGGATTTCGACGAAAACTAAAAAACATACCTTGACTATTGTTGGTGTATGTTTTGACTATGTTTGGTGTATGCTTTGACTATTGTTTGACGATTCTTAGACTATTGTTTGACTCGACAGACTACTTTTGTATTATGTTTCTACTATTTCGGGGTCATGTTTTATCTTTCGTCGAAAATCCCCCTGTAGGGGGACAGGCCCGACTTAAAGCTGGACCTCGGGGAGGGCTCGAGACTTCCGGGGGCCTACGCCGTCGGCGGTCAGGCCCACGGCGACTTCTCACGGCAGACCACACGACGGCCCCGCCCTTCTCCTGACCTCCTCCTCCCACCTCCTCCTCCCGCCTCCCTTCTCCTCCCCCCCCCTGCGCCCTCCTCCCCGCCCCCTCTCCCCATGTCCCTTCTCCTTCTCCCTTCTCCTCAAATCCTCCCCCCTCCCTCTCCCTCCCCTCTCCGCCACCTGGCCCCCCCTCCCTTCTCCTCCTCTGGCCTTCGAAGGGCCTCCGGGACGGCCAGACATTGCCGGGGAGATGTCCGGGGGAAACATTGCCTGGGGAACTCCCGGCGTCTCGAGACAAAGACGGCGGCCGTTTTCTGGGCCTGCGTCTCCAAAAGGCCCAAACTCTCGGACCAGAAAGAAACAGCCGCGACGAGCAGGCGGCCCAGGAATTGATGTCGAGAACCCCGCTGCCCACGTCATCCCCCCCAGCAGAAGAACGGCGCCTCAAGGGCGGGAAAGATTTGCCCCGACTGAGACCACCGGGACATCATATTTCACACAATCACCAGCAACATTATCAAAACATAAAACACAACAACGGCAATAACGCATACATTATCGGGGCCAGTCATCTCCATCAGCGCCGACCTCATCATATTAGTTGTCGTAGCCATCTTCGTCCCTCCTATTGCTGTCACCCCCGCCCCCACGAGAGCCCCCAGACTGCTCCAGAAGACCGTCTTGGAACTCTCTTGGGTGCGGAAATGATCTGTGAGAAATTGGAGGCCTTCTTCTGGGGATGTGGAGGCCGTCTGTCTTGAGGGGGAGGGCTCCTAGCGCCTCCGCCTTGAGCCCCTTTCGGGGCATCTTGGGTACCTCTTGGACCGTCTTGGGGGCCTCTTCGGCTGTCCTGAGGCGGTCTTGCACCGTCTTGGCGATCTCCTGGGGTCGTCTTCGGCCATCTTAAGGCGGTCCTGGAAGCCTCTTGAGCCGTCTTACCCGGTCGGGAGACGGAATAAAAGAGAACGCTGAGATCCCTCTCAAACGAAAAAGAAAAGCAGTGAATCTTGTCTCTTGGAGCTCCCTGGGGGGTCCTCTTGGGCCCTCCCTGGAACGTTGAGGGGGGCTTGTTGAAATGTCGAGCCCTCCACCCCGAAAAATGACCACCCGGACCATCAGCAAGCCCCCAGGAGACCTTAGGCGTCTTCAAGGGGCCCCCGAGTAGGATCCCAAGAGGTCCCCAGGAGGCCCCCAGGGAGCCCCCAAGAGGCCGCGAGAGGCCCGCAAAAGCTCTGCCGCATGCATTAACTTGGCGGCGCGCCGAGGGGGTAGAGGGAGGGGGAAGGCTTCTTAGAAGCACCCCTGCTTCTTAGCGGGCGCGGGGCTTCTCTGTAGACGTAAGGCCTGCGCCTTCTAAGAAGCAACCTCCTTCTAAGAAGCCTTTCCCCCCCCCCCTACCCCCTAATGCGCGCCGCCAAATCACGACCCAGGCACGGTGGCGGGAAGGGCCGAAGGCCATCAGACATGTACACAGTCACCACTACCATCACACCACCACCGCCACTCCCCGTGGCCATAATTATGCCATGTGGGATCATGCCCGGCGCGGGCCCACCCGTGGAAGCAGAAGCCTCCGGGATGGGATCCGAATAGACGGGTCGGAGGATCACGCCGCATCGCCGATGCTTCGGCAACGTCGGCGATGCATCGGCGGCGCAGGCGCCGGGGACTGCGCTCCCGGCCGACCGGGCGAGGACGCCCCTGGAGCTGGAGCTGGCCGAGCCCAGGGAGCTGAAGCGGGCGCCGCTTTCGTAGGAGAATGGGTTCCCGCACGGGGGGGGGCGGGCGCCGCTTTCGTAGAAGAATGGGTTCCCACACGGGGGGGGGCCTCGCATCTAGGGTCCGACTGCGTGGGGTCGGAGGATCGCGCCGCATCGCCGATGCATCGCCGTTGCTTCGGCGATGCATATGCGACGTTGTTGTTTTTATGTTTATTTGTTTCTGCGACGTCGGCGATGCATCGGCGAAGTCGGCGTGGGGAAAATCGGGTCCCACATCGACCAGCATCTCCGATGCACTGGCGATGCCTCGCGGTCCTCCGACCCCATCGACTCGCACCCCATTTGGGAGGCCTGGACACACGGACACACTTTTGGTTTGCGGCGAGTAGGGTCCAACAAGGGGTCAAACAAACGGAGGGACGCATCCGTTGCGAATTGAAGCACAGGTGCGCAGGCGGGCGAAAATCGAGGAGGAAGCCCGAGGGCTGCCAGAGAACCCTCAGATCGTGTAGACCTTCAGGATGTGCCTGGGAAAAGGATCACACTTCCGATACGACCACTGCAAACAAACTTACGTACCTGCCACACGGGCACCAACTGGGCCAGTGATTCGAGCTACGTCCAGCCATGGCCACGAGGGGGCCAGGGAGGGCCCCCTCCAAGAAGACCGCCGACAGCCTCGGACACGGTGCAAGCCCTGCTCTGCGTTTCTGGCTCCGCCGCTGCATGGGACCACGCCCGGCCGGCGGGCCACCTCGCGACGCGGCTTCGCGACGCACGCCGAGGCCGAGGGACCGGGGACCGTGCTGACCGATAGATGGAGTGACGGCGCCGTCGCGGGCTTGGAGGGGAAAGTAAGCCCGAGGGCTCCTGCCCTCCCATCATGCTCATCAACCTCGTGGCAGGGGAGAGAGGAGCAAGACGACGGCGTCGACAATAACGACGACGACAACCACCTCGTCTGACATCCTTCGACCACTGCCCACAAACGCAGAAGACCACCGAGAATCCCAACAACCACTCGACGACGACGACGTCGACGGCGGCGGCATCGACGGCGACGGCGACGGTGACGGCGACTGGCGAGTGGCAACGGCGACGCCGACTGGCGACCGGCGACGCCGACGCCGACGACGGAGATGTCGGCGACGCCAGCAGGCGCCTCGCAGGAGGCCCCATCGCCGGGCCCTCTCGTGCGCAGAGCGAAGGGGGCCGGGAGGCAGATCTCCCGAGGGGCCGTGGCGGGGAGCGGGGGGCGGGGGGCGAGCGCCAGAAAACGCTGCGTTTGGAACAAAACAACAATACATATTCCATTTCCTATAGTTTCAGAAGCCCGGGCGGGGGGACCCCCCCCCAAAAAAAAAACCGGACTCCCGGGATCTGGGGCTTTGGGACCCTCCAGACGGGCCTCGAAGCGGCCCCCCGGGCCTCGTAAGGCGATTCGCCAAGCCTTCCCAACACCCGAAGGCGGCCCCAGGCGGGTTCCAGGCGTTCCGGCGCGCTCCCGAAACGACTCCAGAGAGCCCCAATACGGTCCACGACGACGCCCACGAAGCCGTCATACACCCAAAGATCGCTCCGAAACGTCCCAAGAGGCCTCCAAGAGCACTCCCAAGAAGGACCCAAGAGGCAAAAATCTGTGATTCTCCATTGGTTCTTGGTGAATTTTAGGGTTATCCTCTTTTCGGCTTCCCGACGCTCCAAGATGGCGTTCTTCTGGGCGTCCGAAGCCGTCTGGAAGGCTCCAAAATCGCCCCACAACTAACTATCCGAAAGGACTTCCAGGCAGTCCAAGACAGCCCCAAAACGGCACAACAGGGGTCCAAGATGGCCCTAAGAGAGCCCCATGGCGGCCCAAGATGGCCCGAACACACGCTCTGAAGAATTCCAAATCGTGACCCAGTTATTCAGGGAGACCGCGATTGGAGGCAGGGTGGCCCGAGGAAGCCCCCAGAGGACCCCAGAACACGCCCAGGAGGCCTCCAAAAGGCCTTGAGAAAGCCTGAGAACTTTTGTGAGGACCCCAGAGGCTCTCCAAGGAGGAGCCTCCGCAAAAAAGAACTGAGGAGGATGGGGAGAATGAGCAGTGTATGGCGTGAATGAAGAAACATAAGCATGTAGGAAGGATAACGAATAACATTATGATAACGGCGATGCCGGAAAAGGCAATAAGGAATTATCGCTACATTGCTGGCTTGCCCTTCCTGCCATCCCGCCTGCATGCCGAACTGTAAGGACCAAGGTGCATGGCGCGAAGCGCCAATGCAGTCTTGTATATATGTTCCCTACCTAGGCTCTGCCTAGAAGGGTTCTTACTTTATATGCTTAAAAGGGCGGGCAATGTTGCCCGCCCCGGGCGGTTCCCCCAGCATCCGCCCCGCGGTTCCCCCAGTGACGTTCCCTTAGCTTAGCTTAGCGTTACATATCTCATCTTAGCTTAGCTTAGTTCATCTTAGCGTTGCTTAGCTTCATATTAGCTCAAGATTATTCCCTATCTAGGCTCTGCCTAGAAAGGTTCTTACCGTGTTGGCTTAAAGGGCCGGGCAGTGTTCCACTCCCCGGGCGGTTCCCCCAGGATCCGCCCCGCGGTTCACCCAGTGACGTTCCCTTAGCTTAGCGTTGCTTATCTCATCTTAGCTTAGATTATTTCATATTAGCTTAGCTTAGCTTCATATTAGCTCAGGATTATAGTAGCTTAGCTTACCTTCATTTTAGCTTCGCCGATCTTTAGCATAGCAGAGCACAGCATAGCATAGCAGAGCGTAGCACAGCACAGCGCAGCACAGCAGATCATAGCATAGCCCAGCATAGCATAGCATAGCGCAGCATAGTATAGCATAGCATAGCATAGCATAGCGCAGCATAGCACAGTGCAGCATGACATAGCATAGCTTAGCATAGCATAGCATAGTCTAGCAGAGCATAGCATAGCGCATCATAGCATAGCATAGCATAGCATAGCATAACATAGCATAGCGCAGCATAGCATGACATAACATAGCATAGCATAGCAACTAATGCTGCTTTCCTAGCGGCTCCAACTTCTAGGTAGGGTCGCACTGGGGTAATATATAATATACACATCTCTATATATGATTATCGCCATCGCTCGGACGTCCCTTCCCCGTGTTACTGTTTCCAATCCAGTGCGTGAATCTGTTCGTGTGGTGATCCAGCGTGCTCCTCGCTGGCCCTCGCCGACCAAAACGCACACGCCCGAGCGATGCCGAGACACACTCACACACGCGGGCGGCGCCAGAGACGCCGCCAGGGGGTGCGGAGAGGGGGGGGCTGTACGCCGGCCGCAGAGACTCTGCGCAGGACCTCCGGAGGCGTGCCGGATGCCGGTGTGCTGTTCTCCTGATGGGCCTGTTTTCCACCACCAGAAGTTGGAGGGGAGGGGGGTCCTCCTCCTCCTCCTCCTCCTCCTCCTCCTCCTCCTCCTCCTCCTCCTCCTCCTTCCCCCCTCCTCCTCCTCCTCCTCCTCCTCCTCCTCCTCCTCCTCCTCCTCCTCCTCCTCCTCCTCCTCCTCCTTCCCCCCTCCCACTTATGGCAGTGGTGGTGCAGAACAGGCCCATCCTCTCCTGCGTCGGGAGGGCCCCCGTTCGGAGCACGGCCAGGGCGCAGGGGCGCCGAAGCTCGCACGGGGCTGTCCCTCTGCAGTACCGGGTGGGGAAGCCAACGCAGTGGAACGGGATGGGAGGGGGGCGGGAGGGGGGAGAGGGAGAAGGGGGAAGATAGGAGGAGAGGGGGAAGGGCGAGGAAAAAGAGGGAGGGAGCGGGAGGGAGGGGAAGGGGGAGGATGAACAAGGAGGAGGCAGGGGGAGCGAAATTGGCCGGACGGAGGACGGGGGGGAAGGTAGCCGAGGAGGGAGGATATAGGAGAGTAGAAAGAGGGAGAAGGTTGAGGGAGGAGGGGAAGAACGGTGAGGTTCTTGCCGCAGCGAGTGGTCCTTGCACATGTTCGCGCAAGGAGGGAGGGAGGAGAGGGGGCAGGGCATGCTGGGCACGCTGGCGCCACGTCTGGCAGCCTGCTCCCCCCGCCCATCCCTTCCGATGGAGCACAATCCCGCTCCATTCGCCAGGTCGGGTGGCGAAGTGGGACTTGGTCTCTCATGACAGGAGCGACGAAAAACGCAGGATCTCACGCACGATTACATGCCGACCGTGCGCGGCGGCTAACAAGGACCGCCAGCGCGGCAAAGCGCTGACGCGCGACCTCGCGCGGGCAACTTACCCGCAAACGAACCCGCTTTTTTCCGTCGCCCACACGGTATTTACAATAACGGGCCCGTCGACTGCGGACAGACAGAAACCAGGCCAGGCGCGCCTGGGTAGCGCGCAGGGAGATCCTTCTTCTGACAGGAAGAACGACGAGCAGTCGAACCGCTCCTGTCGCGAAACTGGCACGAGGTCGGAGGAAGAGCAGCAGCACCAGCAGGAAGCGCAAAATTTGCTGGCTTGGGGGGCGCAGGCGTGCAGAGTGATCCACCGAGAGCCGAACACGTTGTGCACAACCACCACCCCTGGCTCTCTTCTGCGCTCCCCCCCCCATGTGGTGTGCCCCGCCCCCCTCCCCCTCAAGAACAGAACCAGAGCGCACCAGAGACTAGCTAGGGGGCCTCATGAGAATCCTACCCCTGCCCCCCAGGATTTCTGAGGGGGAGGGCGGGGTTCATTTCGTTCGGGAGCTCTCGAGCGAAGTGAACCCCAAACCTCCCCGTCAGAAGTCGTGGGGGGCAGGGGTGGGGTTCGCACGTGGCCCCCGCTGGCGGCCCCACCGGGGGAGCTGTGCTCCATACCGACCCCCTCTGGGGGGCCAGAGGGGCAAGGACCACGGCCCTCCCAGTTGGGACTCCTCTGAAGCGGGCCGTCTGCCTCGACCCCCCTCAGGGGGCCCTGGACGTGCCCCCATGCCGGGGATCCCCCCCCCCCTCCCTGTCACCACGAGAGCCGACGACAGACCGGGACCATGTCGGGGAGGAGAACACATCGAGCTGAAATCAGCGATACATCGCCGGCAGATCAGCGATGGGCCCCCAACAACGAGTCCCCATGTTCCTGGGCAGGGTGGAGATACCGGGCCCCCGTCGGCGATGGATGGGCGATCGGGGTCGATGCATCCCCCCCTGACCCTGTACCACCGTACGGCAGGTTCCTGTCGTGCCGACTTCGGAGCTGGTCTCGGACACCGCGGGGACCAATCAACCTTGAACGATCGGCCATTTCCGAAACGTCAGATCTTTCAACATCGACCCATTCTGGACCGCCGCCGGCGGTCAACGTTGAACGCTGTCGGCGGGGTCGCCGCCTGTCGACACGACGCGAACCTACCGTACCGTTGGCCCTTGAATTAGCGGGCGAAGAACGATATGAAATAAACTGCTCTGCCGCATGGGACGTCTTCCCCCAGGGCGGCTGCAAGCTGTATACCACTACGGTGCCACGTAGGGGTATAAACTCACCAACCGCCCTGGGGGCAGCCGTCCCCGACGGCGGAAAAATTCAATAATGACCGTTTTTTCGTCCCCGAATAACGGTCGTCACCCGAAGGGCGGCGGTTCGGGCGGGAGGGTAACGGTAACGACGGCCGCGGCGTGCACCCGCCAAGGTGCGCCCGCGCCACCAGCGCTTCAATCGCTTGTGTGCGCCACAACATGTAGGGGGGGTCGAGGCCACCCCGCTCAGTACGATCGCTAGCGTTCCCCCGGGGGGAGGGGACGGCCTGGGGGGGAGGGGGCTTGGCCTGGGTAACGAGCGTTGCCCGTGGGAAGGAAACAAAAATGCTCACTTCTGTTATACCGCTCCTCGCCCCGTAGCTGACTGAGACCAGGGGGTTGAGCAGGGACCGACCGTCCTGGCATTCTTATAGGCCTACCACGAGATCTGCTTAGATCCCGAACGTGGTCTGATAACAAATAAAGGTTCTTAGAACATAAGCCCGACGTGTGAAAACAAATCAGTCCCAGCCAGAAATGCTCTAAGAACATGTCGTGCAGACCACCAACCAGGCTCTCGGAACATTCTTCGGTGGGCCTCTAGGCTTAAGTCGGGCCTGTCCCCTACAGGGGGATTTAGGACGAAAAATGAAAAATAGTCGAAACATGCACCAAACATGTCAGAACAAATATCCCCAAAAATCCTCCCCAGACTATTTCTTGACTATTTCTGAATCTTCCTCGTGTAGAGGGACCGGCTCGACTTGGTAAGTCTGGGCAAGCCAAAACGCTTCGCCAACGCCTGCTGGGGGATACCACGGCCCCGCTGGAACACCCGGCCACACCCCCGGCCGCCGGCGGGGGGCGCGGGGCGGCGAGGCGGCGCGGCGCACCGGCGCCCTCTCGGACGGCCAGGGGCGGCGGCGCGGCGTGGTGCTCTCCGCCGCTCTGACGCGGCGGTGAGGTCTGGGCTCTAGCCTCATGAGGGCCTTCGGTGCTCACCCGTCCCCCCCAGAAGCTCTCCGAAAACAATTTAGACTTCAATCTTCCGATCCTCGTCCTTCCCCTCATCATCATCATCATCATCATCATCATCATCATCATCATCATCATCATCATCAGCATCATCATCATCAGCATCATCAGCATCATCATCATCGTCATCGTCATCATCAGCAGCATCATCATCATCTTCATCATCATCAGCATCAGTATCAGCATCAACATCATCCTCACCATCACCATCACCGTCACCGTCATCGTCATCGTCGTCATCATCACCATCACCATCACCATCACCATCATCATCACCATCAGCATCATCATCATCATCTTCATCCTTATCATCATCATAAGCACCACCACCACCATCATCGTCATCATCAGCATCGGCAGCAGCATCATCATAATCATCATAATCATCATCATCGTCATCATCATCAACATCATCAGCAGCATCGTAATCATCATCAACATCATCATCATTATCACCAGCATCATCATCAACATCAACATCATCATAATTATCATCGCCGTGATCGCCATCATCAGCATCAGCATCATCATCGCCATAATCATTACTATCAGCAGCATCGCATTCATCATCATTATCATCATCGTCGTCGTCATCGCCGTCGTCGTCGTCACCATCATCATGATCAGCATCAGCATCATCAGCATCGTCATCCTCTCCCTCATCGTCACAATCAGCATCATCAGCAGCATCAGCATCATCATCATCATCAGCATCATCATCATCATCATCAACAACATCATCACACAGGGATCCTCATTCCCTCCCCGCTTACCAACTGTGGCGACCAAGGGGGAATAAGTATCATCCAAATATTATTGGGGCCCCAATCCACCTATAAGCCCGCACAAGAAGTTAGACTGGCGAAGGACCAAGCCACATGCAGTTGTGAGTTCCGTCGTTGTTAGTAGCGCCTTCGGACTTTCCCCTTACGGAGCCACGAAGCGCGTGAAGCGTGTGCAGAAATGCGGCGGGGCCTGCCATGCGGGCGCTGCGCATCGCGAGGAAAACGAAATGATGGAGGGGGGCCAGCAGCAGGGGCCACCAGGGCCTTCGGTGAAGCACCCTATGAGGCCACGAAACGTGTGAGGGGCGCACCGAAATGTACGGTGGAACCGCAGGCGGGCGCTGCCAATAGGGCCGTCGGACCGCTCGAAACATCAACGCAATCTGGGCGCGAACGGGCCCGTGCAATACCTTATAGCGGCTCCCCCTTGCGGGTGATGGAACCAACGCCTAGCCCGAGGCATCCTCAGAATCCGCTCTGAACGCAGACGAGTCCCTCAAAATCTGCTCCGTCGTCACCATCATCATCATCATCATCATCATCATCATCATCATCATCATCATCATCATCATCATCATCATCATCATCATCAGCATCATCATCATCATCATCATCATCATCATCATCATCATCATCATCATCATCACCATCGTCACCACCACCACCACCACCGACATCATCAGCATCGTCCTCATCAGCAGCAGCAGCATCGCCAGCACCATCATCATCATCATCATCATCATCAGCATCATCAACATCACCATCACCATCACCATCATCATCATCATCATCAGCATCACCATCATCATCACTATCACCATCATCATCAGCACAACCATCATCATCATCAGCAGCATCTTCAGCATCAGCAGCATCCTCAGTATCAGCATCAGCATCATCATCATCAAATCAATGCCAACATCACCACCATCGTCATCACCATAAGCACCATCATCACCACCAGCATCAGCAGCATCATCAGCATCCTGAACATCAGCATAGCCATCGTCATACTGATCATCATCAGCCTCATCATGATGATGATCATCATCAGCAGCAGCATCATCAGCATCATCGTCAATATCATCATCATCAGCATCATCATAACCATCATCATCATCAGCATCATCATCATCATCATCATCATCATCATCATCATCATCATCATCATCATCATCATACTCGTCAACACTGTTGGTATCATCATTCTCATCCTCATCGTCATCATCCTCATCCTCATCACCGACATCAGCAGCTTCATCCTCAACAGCATTATCCTGCTCAGTATCACCGTCATCATCAGCATCATCATCATCACCATCGTCAGCATCAGCATCAACATCAGCAGCATCATACTCAACATCATCAGCAGCATAATTATCATCAGCATCAGCATCAGCATCATTATCAGCATCAGCATCATCATAAGCAAACTCAACAACAGCATCATCACCATCGTCAACATCATCGTCACCAGTAGCATCATCATCGTCATCCTCCTCATCCTCATCATCATCATTAACATCATCATTAGCATCAGCAGCATCAGCATCATCATCATCATCCGTATCCTCATCCTCGTCATCATCGTCGAGCGTGCCAGTCTGGGTGGGAGGAGAAGGAGAGGAGGAGGTGAGTGGGTGGGTCCTCGGCGAAGTCAGAGTAAGAACCCTACCCTTTGGATATGGGGGATAGCAAGAACCCCACCTTCGGATGCGGGAAACGAAAAACACTCCCGTGGCCCAGGGAGGAGGCGGGGACGTGCGACGAGGGATGAGGGAAAGGGCGAGGGATGAAGACAGGAGCAAAGGGGGCGGGAGGCTAAGGGAAAGCGGATCAGAGAAAGAGAGAGGACACAACACAAAAAAAACAAAAAAACTTCGCGCGCCCCGCAACTCACGAAGAACGCACACTGGGCTGAGATGGGAACCCATTTTGCACACAATACCATGCGCCTGCAACCGTGCTCCCTCGGACTTCGCTCATAGTGTCTCAACCCCTCGCGACATACGCCTGCGCGGAGACCCTACACGGGCCCAGCCACCTTGGGCTTCTTCTCGGGCGGGGCGGCGCCGTCCGCCAGGCCGTTCCTCTTGGCCAGCCTGCCGAACTCTGGATAGGTCTTGGAGAGCTCCGCGACCTTGGCAGCGTCCTCTAACACGATGGCTATAGACAACGCCAGCTTTACGGAGGCTTCTCTGGCCTTCCAATTGCTCCCGACACCCACGGCCCACTTGGCTGCGGACGCGCACGTGCCTATGGCGTAGCAACTCTCCTCGCCAGAGACGGCCTGGATCAAAGGGCCGATATCCGGAAATTCCGTCCAGTCGGCGTCGTGGATGATGTTGACGTCCTCCATGAGGCCAGGGGGGAAATCGTAACCCTGGGCGGCCGTCGTCCAAGGCATAACCAACAAGACAGAAAAGTGTTTGTGTTTGTGTGGTCCCCTGAGATCCCTACTCGGAAGCTTAAAAAAGCCTGGGGGGGATCGCGAGGGGGTAGGTGGGCTGGAGCTGTCTGGTGCAAGGCAGTGGGGGGGAGGGGATCGCGTGAGGTGCTCGTGATAGGCGTGCTGTCGGGCACCACGTAGCACGGAACCCGGCGATTGGTAGCGCTGGGAAAATCGTCCAGAAATCCGTAGCACTCCTACTATTCCTGGTCATTCCTCTCAAGTGAGGTGGGATGTGGATTGCATCCCCTGGGATGCTCCGTGCGAACGCAGAGGGACTATCTATCAAGCCCGGTTGAGAGCAACTGAGCCGGATCGTGCCATATGCAACAAACTGAGCAGGGACCGACCGTCCCGGCATTTCTATAACCCTATCACGATGTGTTCTTAGAACCTAAGAAATGTTTTAAGAACAAAACAATGTTCTGAGATCAGAATCCCGTGCTAATGCAGACTCAGCCAGAACTGTTCTAAGAACATGTCGTGCAAACCACAAAAGGTTCTTAGAACATTATTTGGTGGGCCTATAGGGGAGCCAGGACGCTTCGCCACTGCTTGAACAAGCGATTAAGGTTGGATCAGCCCAGACCAGGTCGCAATGGATTGTGCTTCGGCCAGAGATGCACAGCAGAACGGATGCCGAATCCGACGCCCCAAGAGCGCAGGCCCCAGCAGAGGGGGGGAAGAGCAGAGCGGAGAAGCAAGAGAAGGGAGGAGATGACTGAAGGCGTGTTCGCTGCCCGGGCTCCTCGGCCGCGCCGGGCACCAACTCCTGTCGGACCGGCCGCAAAACACACGGGAAACTGCGACTGCCGATCCTGACCCCGCTTGGGAACTCTGGAGAAAGTAACACACTTCACAAGCATCGTCGGTTGGAGGTACGCGAGGACTTTTCGAAACGTCGCTGGACCCCATGGCGGCGTCTCAGCGATCCATTCTCCCTGCCACCTCCTCCTCCCCCACACCCTTCCCCTTCACAATTACACAATATGAATACTATTCTCCCTCTTCCTCTGATGACGGTTTGAAAGTATTAGCCCCCCCCGCGTACTGTTTTTTACACACAGGACTCCCCGGAGTTGGATTTCCGCCTGCATTTTTTTCCAACATGCTGCTCTCGCTGAGGCGCCGGCCTCATTTTCGGGCCCCGCTCGTTTCGAATCGTGCTCCCGCTGCAGCGCTGGCATCATGTCCGTGCTTCCGCTCGTTCCGAATCGTGCTCCCGCTGCAGCGCTGGCCTCATATCCGCGCTTCCGCTCATTCCGACTCGTGCTCCCGCTGCAGCGCTGGCGTCTTTTTCCGTGCCATGCCACGGCATGCAATGCAATGCTAGGTTGATACTACGCTTTGCGGTGCTCTTCTACGCCATGCCATGCCGTGCTCTACAATGCATCGCGTACCCTTTCGGGATCATTGCCCTGCTTGACATTCGACTGTGCGAGTAGAGAGGGGATCTACGCCATGGTAAAGGATGGGCGGGAGGGGTAGGATGTCAGATATGACTCGAGCGCACCTAGCTTGCCCCCCCCCCTCCCCCCATCCTCATCTTCCTCTCTGTCCTGTAGGATGTTGGCGGAGTTCGAGAAGTACTTCTGCAGTTCCTTCGACCACGCAATGGCGGGGCAATCCGCGGGCAGCCCCTCCTGAAAAGGGGGAGTAGGGGGAGGAGGAGGGACGGTGTGGGTCCTCCTCGTCCTCCTCTTTCCTCCTCTTTCCTCCTCTTTCCTCCTCTCTCCTCCTCTCACCTCCTCTCTCCTCCTCTCTCCTCCTCTCTCCTCCTCCTCCTTCTCCTCCTCCTCCTCCTCCTCCTCCCTGAACCCAATTGCCACCCTCCCCGCTTCCTCTCTCGTCCTCGGAGAAAGAGAGAGAGAGAGAGAGAACGCAAACAGAGAGAGAGAGAGAGGAAGTGAGTTGGATTGACATTGATATGAAGAGCGAGAGAGACAGAGGGATAACGAGAAAGAGACAACAATAGAGGGAGAGAGAGACAGAGAGATACTGGTATTGAGGAGAAGGGATGAGCAGGAGGGAGAGGAAAGAGGAGGAAGAAGAAGAGGAGGGAGCAGATCGGGTTGAGTCTGCTGTGCGTTGAATGTCTACAAGCCAAACATCCGCAAGATTTGACACACAGGTTCTACATACGGGTAGGAGATCGACTAGACTACAGTATTGGTTTACCCCGAAACTGTTATCTGCCGAATCCAAGGAACACATGTAATTACTTTTGGATCTACGGAATATGCTATTGATATTTCGCAGATTCGGGGGCAGGCCTCGTTTGAGCCTCCGCAGCCCCTCGCGCAGGAAAGTTGAGTGATATGAGCTGTTGGTGTAACATCACATGGGCCATGTGTTCGAATAGGGTATCGACTACCTAATGGACTTACTTGAAGAACGCTTGTTCGTCGAATATACGAAAATGCGTGGGATGTTCCGTAAACCTATCAGGCATGTACGTACCGTTCGCAACTTCGACGGAAGACGCGATTCTGGGGTAATTGAATTATGTAATCGATCCCCTACTCGACGTGTCTGCGACCGGAACACGGTGGCGGGATTGGCCCGAAACCACTGGACCAGCTTGGCACGAGGATGGAAAACGCAACTTATGCTGTGATGGCTCGGCATCGCTGGCTTGTCAGTTCTTCCTCCTCGTACATTCTCACCTCCACTCGTCAATGTCGCAGTGGGGCCCTCTTGGGCCGTCTCGGAAAACTCTCCTGCTGTTTTCGGGCCCGATTGAGTCGTCGTGAGACCCTTCAGCGAAAATCAAAAAACGGTATCAGACACATCGTTTTACAAATGAGATGTTGGAAAGTGTTAACTTGTTGACGGATGTCCCTAGCGGACTCGCCATGTTCGTCACTCTGGAGGCGCTCTTGGATCGTTTGGAAATCCGTTGTCCGAATGTCCTGTTCCCCATGCTTGGCCCGCCCTCTGTCCGATCGTCGCGTTTTACTAACGCTGACGGTCGCAATAGACTCGGAGCTGTCACAAAGAGCGCGCAGGAACAATGTTCTTTCACCGTTAGAACACTCGCATCTCAGAACCATGCGTTTGTATGTTTGGATCGTCCGCTATCTGGATGTCGTGTTTCATCGTTTGGACCGCGCGCTTTCCAAAACCGTGCTTTTCCGCTGTTGTGACCTGGGAACCTGCCAGGCCGTCTTCGGACGCTCTTGAACTGTCTTGGGGCGCTCTTGGGAGCCTCTTTGGCCGTCTTAGAACGATAACGGCGGCATCTTGAGCCCCCTTGGCCTGTTTGAAGCTGGGGCAAATACGAGAAAGCTCAAACACCCAGAGGGGATATTTGATTTGTGCCCCGTGAGGTAATCTCGGTAATCCTCTTGGAACCCTCGTGGGACTTTTTGGAGCTTCGTGGTGGCCGTCTTGACGCTCTCTTGGACCGTCTCGGAGCGCTCTTGGACCGTCTCCGTGCCTTTTGGACCCTCGGGAGCCGTCTTGAAGTCATGTTGGAGCGTCTTGGGCCTCCTCGGAGACAATATTGAAGCCAGATCATTATGGGCCATCGTGGGGCCCTCTTGGGCAGTAGTGTCGGCTATGTTGGGCCGTCAAGAGCCCTTCCAGAAGCGATACAACGACGAACCACGAAACACGAAACACGCCCGCACATGGGCATTGTCGGGGGGGCTGCTGGCATTGCGCCGGGACGCCGGAACGTCAGAAAATGAGGCCCGATCAGCCACCCTGCTCGATCTTGTTCCAAAGCTCCGTTGTGGCAACTTCCAATATATCTTGACATCGAGGCTGTAGATCTTGCCCTTGAGGCTGGAGGTCGAAAAGCGGAGGTCGAAAGCTGGAGGTGGAAGACTCGATGGCGTTAGTCAGTCGTTAGTCAGTGGTGAATGCTAGGTGTCGGAAGTTCGAGACTGGAGGTCGGCCACGTGAAGCGAGAGGTCGATAGGCGGGGGTCGAACGCTGGAGGCGCAGTCGAACGCGATACCAAGACGACGTCGGCAACATCTTATTGTTGTGAGAATGTCCCTCGCAAAGACAACATCCCATTCGTGTGAGGATATCCCTAGCGAAATCGTCATTTTCAGCTGAAGTCGGACGTGTTGAAGCAATATTGCCTGGTTACGTTGTGCCGTCCTGAAGCCTTCCAAGAGCGATCCGAAGACATCTTAGATGTTTGAGGATGTCCCAAGCGAAATCGCAATCGTGGCTACTAGTTCCTGGGGCACGGCGTGCCAACCCCCTCCACCTCCCCCTCAATTCATTTCTCTCGAATTGAGCGAGCAACGACATGTGTACATGCACGCCCTCCGCGGTCTTGCGCGCACGAACCTCCGCGTTCAAACGCAATTCGGCGGAAACAAACCGCGTACATGTACATATGTTGTTGCCCTCTGACGAATAACGGATCGCATGCTATGCGCACTTTCCGTCATCCGCCGCCCCATGTGGCTTGCCACAAAGGTGCACGGCGCGTCGGACATCTGAGTGGTCTTGGTTCTCGTAAAGTGTCTCCAATGGGGCCTCGGCCCAACACGCTGGCCGCACGGAAGGACCCGTTAAGACATTCACGCCCACGAGCAGTCTCCCCAAGATTGCCGAAATAGCCCAAGGTGGCCTCCAAGATGAATCCGAGACGGCCTAGTTGCCCCCAAGAGAGCCCAGGATGGCCCGAACATGTTTCCAAGACTGCCCAACATGGACCCAAGACGGTCCGAGATGGCCACAAGTTGGCCCAAGGCGGCCCAAGAGGCTCCAACGACTGCCCAACAGGCCTCCAAGAGATCCTCCAAGAAGGCCCGAAGAGGCCAACATCATTGATTGTCCGCCGGTGTTTCAAGGTGTCGATGTGAAGATATGTTTTTCCTCACGCGCAGGTGGGCAAGCAGCGCCCGGTATGTTGCCCTAAACAGCCCCTCCGACCTCTCGTCGGGGCCGCCAGGGCCGAAACGGCTGCGGGAGAGCATAGCAGGAGTCAACTTCAACACTGCTACCTCTCCAGCTCCCTCCTGGGTCCTGCGGGTACTCCGCCCGGTCGACACCGTCGACCGGGCTCACTGTGGGCCAAAATGGCCGCGACGCACAACACTTACTGCTGTGTCTCTGCGAGCGCCGCTCGCGCAGCGGCACCGCCGCTACTCGGAGGCCGGGCTCCCGGGGGCCAAACGGCCCGGACTCGCATGGCACCGCCATGGTTTGGTGAGCCGCCCTCACTTCGGAGCCGTCGTGTCTGGCGCTTTGGCCGGCTTCCCCCAGGGCGCCGGTCCCTCCTTCGGCGTCCCGTCCTGGTAGTACACCGGGCACTGGTTGCCCCAGTGCCCCTCCTTGAAGCAGAGCCGGCAGATGTTCGGGTTGAGAACTTCGCTGGGAATCGACCCCGGCAGAGGCCCCTTCTTAGACTTGCCGCCCTTGGTGCCCTTGCCCTTCTCGCCCTTCGAGCCCTTGCCTTTCTTACCCTTGTCACCCTTCGAGCCTTTGCCGCCCTTGTGCTCCTCGACGTGCGCCTCCGGCGACGGGCTCCGGGCGCGAGGCGGTCGGCGAGAGCGTCGGCCTGACGACCCGTCGTCGCCCTCCGAGTCTTCCTCCGCCCTGGCGCGCCGCGCCGAGCAGGACCTTTCGTCGTGCTCAACCTCGGCCCGTGCCTCCGCGCCGACCTCTGGCGCGGCGCGCTTTTCGTCCGAACTGTACTCCGAATCCGAGTCTGAGTCTCTGGCGTTTGCATCCCGTGCGCTTGCAGCTGGCGGCGGGATGCTGACCATCAGTCTCCGCTGCGCCGCCGCCTGCCAGTGCGTCGCTGCCAGCGGGTAAGTCTTGAGCAGGTCCATCACCAGTGCCCAGCGCTTGTACTTCAAGCCGTCCTGGTGCACCACGTTGTTCCAGCGGCACGCTAACTCCTCGGCGCTGTCCTTGCCGGGCACCAGTGCCCCAGGGTACGCCACCCTGAGAAAGTTAGACACCCATGGGCTCCACTCCGAGTTCGGCAGCTGGTCCACCTCCAGCTGCGTGAAGACCATGAAATGGTCAGCCGTCTTCAGCGCCGCGTGCTCCGACGGGTAGGATTCGATACTCTCCCCGTCACCCCCCAGGTGGCGCCGGGTGAAGCACACTGGGCCGCCACCGTCTCCGCACCCCGTGCGTTTCGGGGGCGTCGCCCTTCGCTCGACCCTCGCTGGCTCCGCCGGCTCCGCTGGCTCCGCCGGCGAGCGCCGCCGCTCTTCCCCGCGCCGCGGGGGTTCTTCTCCTTTGCCGCGGCTGCGGCTCCGCGTGGTCTGAGCCGTCGGCTCCTCCCCGCGCCGCGGGGCCTCTTTGCCTCGGCGGCCGCTGCGATGCCCCGCGTCGGAGCCGGCACCACTCGCGCCGCGATCCATCGCGTCCGCACGGCCTCCGGCCGCGCCGCGCGCCGGCAATGCACTATCCGCTTGAGCACAAACGGCGGCGCTGGCAACGGAGACGAAAGACGTTGAAATCCCAAGTTGAGTGCCCGCACTCGTGCCAGCACGCAGACCAGCATCGACAAACAGGGTGCGATTTATTTTCTCCGTGTGGACAAATTTACGCAATCGCCCTGGACCCGGGCCAGCAAGGCCGACTGGCGGACGCCGATTTTGACCTGAGGTCTCCCCCGGGGGCCGTTTAACTGTCTGACTCCTCCGGATTGCCTGGGCACTTTCCTCATGGACCCTCGTACGGTTTTGTTCCATGAACTCCCGGACCCGTTCGCTCAATCCCCCTTTTGTGAGCCCGTCCGAAATCATCCACCTGCTCGGGAGCCACCTGAGCCCCGCCTTTTCTTCGTCCCGTTGTGGCCCGCACGAGACCAGAGATTTTAGCGCAGCGAGCCACGCAGCATCGTGTCGATCGTCGGGGATGTTCCCTTCGACCTTCACGTGGTCGTACAGACTACGACAGTCGGTGAATAGCGCGAGAGGCATTTCATCCTCACCGTACTCCACGACAGGAGTACCGCTCCAGCCGTAGGTTGCCTCACACAGCAACGCCCGCATGTAGTAGGCCATCCCGTGGCCCTCTAGGCGCGCCGCCGTCTCCGCCGAGAACGTCGACGTCACCACCCGATGACTGGCTCGGCTTCGCCAGTCCAGGATTGATATCGGCAGCTCGTCCTGCTCCAAGCAGTCGAGGTCGATGGCAGCCACCACCACGCCGGCTTGGGACCTCACCTTATGGCGATCGAACCGTTTGAGGTCCTCGTCTCCCTCAATGAGCTCGCTCACATTCCCATACAGGGACGAGTCGTGCCAACAGCCAACGCCCATCCTCCCTTTAATGGGAGCGATCCGAAGCCGAGCGCCTCCGCTGGCTTTCACGTCTCGAATACACTTGTTGAGTTCTCTCGCGTCGGACCAGGTGGGCGCCTTTTGCAATTTCTGAAACCGGTTTGTCTCGTAGGCTTTGTCGAGACGGCACTGGCTTGCCAGCCAGTGGAGCGACCCCGTCGCTGACTGAAACTCAGCCTTCGCGAGGGGGCTCACTGGGTCCTCACCTTTTGCCTGACGGTCGACCTTCACCTCCTCAAGTCTCCCTTCGACAAACTCTGGCATTCCCACTTCGACGCATGACCCGTCCACTCTGATCCGACGACCGGTGTACACATCTCCCTCGGCCTGCTGCGCGACCACCGTCCAAGACCCGAAAGGAAAACGTTCGCGCAGCCTCGCCTCCTTGGCACGCATCTCGGCGCTGCCGTCGTGGGCTAACATGCAATCGCCCACGTGCACAATGAGCATACCTGCGAGACGATCGCCGCTATAGTAACAGAAGAAAGCTACGTCGAGCTGCAATTGTTTCCACCCCATTTCCTCTACCATGGCCTTGCGGAACGTATTGAACCACGCTCGCGGCGCGTCGGGCAACCCGTATATGCCCTTTTCTATCTTCAGCAGCTGTCCGGGTTCCAACCCCGGCAATCCGCCCCGGGGCTGGCGCATGTACAACGGTTCCTGCCCTTGGCGCGGTTCCCCTTGCAGGAACGCACTGGAAACGTCACCGATGGCCAACTGAGATAGCCACCCCAAGTTCGCCGATTGCTGCAGGAAGGCGTGGAACCCAGATCGCTGCACCGTGGGAGCGTCCGTCTTGACTGTTCCGAGCTTCGCGTCGGGATCGTGCTGGCCCTGCACGCACAACCGTGCTTTAGCCTTGAGCGGCAGATCATTTTCGGGCGTCCTTAGGGCGGCATTTTTGTCTTTGAGCTTCATGTCGCTCCCGAGGATCCGACTCCGGTCCACTGTCCACAACACTTCCTGTGAGGCCTCTGGCTCCAGCACCGACACGCACTTGTAGCGGAGCCAAGAATCCCACTCCTTCTCCACAGCGGCCTGGAACGCCTCATGATCCTTAGGCGCTATTTCGTCCCACTTAAGCTCGCGATCTTGAGTCTTTCGGTCCAGCAGTGCGGACCCCGTCCCGCGGTGATACGCCGTCATCACCTGGTGAGCCTGGTAACTGGCCCCACTCGGGGCCTCGCCCGTCCGCCGCACCGCGGCGGGTCCTTCGACTGTCGCGAGCGTCGGCTCTCGCTGGCGCTTTTTCTCTTCTTCGAACACCACGAGCATGCGATCTGCTGCCGGCCGCAATAGCTCCCTCGGGTTCGTCAGCTGGGCCCACCGGACCCGATGCTCTGTGCAGCGCCACTCGCCGCCGTCTTTCTCGTAAGTCGTCCTGAGCGGCCATTTCTCGAGCGGGAATCGCGCGCCCAGCGTAACTCTGGCCCAGGCCTCACCGAGGCTCCGCACCGGGCAGCCCCGATCACACACATGCCAGCCTGGCATGGTGATGAAGCGTTCCAGTTCGCGCGGCACGCCCCGAGGCAGTCCGCTGCCTTGGGCCTCGTCTCGGGCCTCCTCCCTGGGGGTGCCCCCGGGCGCAGGAGGGTCTACCTCGACCACTCCCCCGTCCCCAGGGCCTTCCCGCTCCTGCTCGGAGGCTTCCCCCTGAACGAGTCCGTCCGCGGCCGCTAATTCATCCGGTCCGGCATTCAGGCCAGTGAGGTCTTCAAACTCTTCGCGGCTCATAGCCTGTCGAATCTCGTCCAGAGACCGGGCGAGGTCGGCATCCTCCGCCAGGTGTTGCTCCTCTGGGCTCAGAGGCCTCAAGTGTTCTGGCGCAACCAGAAACGGTTTGCCGCCGTACTGAACCCAAACGTTGTCGTTGCGCCTCCCGAACACCAGAGCAGGTCCGCACCACTCCGGCTCGTTGACCCGGCGTCCACGCTCCGTGCGGTAAGGCCGGAAAAAGAACACGCGTTCGCCTTCCTTCCACTCCGCCGGAGTGCCGCGACTCCTCGCGGCCACGGCCCTCCGCACGAGCTCTTGACTGCGCGTCTTGATGAGCGACTGCTGACAGTGCTCACGTATCTTGAGTCGCCGTGCCAGCGGATCGCCCTCTTCGGCCACACATGGGTGATAGCTCACCGCTTTGCCCTCGTGCCAGCACTCGCCGACAAACTTCATCTTCTGCCCGAAGAGAAGCAGTGATGGGCTGTAGCCGCACTGCCCAGGGAAATGGTTGAGGGCTGACGCAGTTTCCTACGCGAGAGCTTGCATCTCATCGATCCCAGAATACGCTCCGTGCCGGATGCTTTTCTTCATCACGTTCTTTGCCTCCTGGATCTTCCGCTCGACCTTGCCTTTCTGCCAGGGCGCGTACGCCGCGGTAGGGTCGCGCGCGGCGCCGCTCCTCGAGAGGGCGTCCACGAAGCTTCCACTGACGAGCCCCCGCTCGTTGTCTGTCACGAACTGATCTGGTGGCCCCGCCCAGCAGAGCCACAAACGCTCGTACTGCCCCCACAGTTCTTCGCTGCTGTGCGCATTGATCAGCCCGATCGTGCAGTGCCCCGTCGCCACGTCCTGCACCAACAGGAACCACCAACCTGTTCCCCACTGGTCGGGAATCTTGAACAGGTCTGCTTGCACGACCTCGTTGAAGGACAAGTCGTCCTCTCGAAGTCGCGCGGGCCGCGGGGGCCTCGCTCGCGGGCGTTCCGCACAGCTGGAGCACCGGAGTGCTGTGGCTCCCGCGACCGCCACCTCGGAGCCGCCGGCCTTGGCGACTAACCTAGCCAAATCTTCGGGGCTCGCGTGCCCCGTGTTGAGGTGGAGTCGACGCAGGTTCCGACGTAGCTCCGGCGTCATCCGCTGGGCCAGCGACTTGCCCATCGGAGTGTCTGGAAACTTAAACGTAATCCCCTGAGGGATCGCATTCCCGCTGTCGGTCTCTCCGAGCCCTGAGGGGTAAGATGCTGGTCCTGGTTCGAGTTTCGTCGCGCGCCCCTCGTGCACGCTGCGACCCTGACCTGAAGGCCGCGTTCCCGGGAGCCGTCCGCGCCACCCGATCCTCTCAGGCTCCGCGCGCGTCAGATGGCGCTTGAGCCCTCGAAGCACACCGAGCGCTAAAGAGTGTCGCCCAGTGCTTGATGTGGCCTTGTCGTTGACCCCCGAGCGACGCTCGTGCACCACGGAACACTCTCGCCACAGCACCGCTGCGATCTCAGGGCAGTTCGTCGCCCACCACGCTGGCTGACCCGTGACTCCTCTCACACACAGGCCGCCCTTGACTACCTCAACCGAAGGGAGGGCCTCCACCGCGTGGATGGCTGACTCATTCCTCACCAGGGCGCAACCGCCATTTTCCGCCTGCACTTCGAACACCTTCCGGGTAAACTCCATCAGCGACCGCTGCCGTCGTCGCTCGGCTCGTTGTCGCTGCTGATCGGCATTGCTCTGGTGAGTACCGCGTTGGGCGCCGCCGACTGAGGAGCCATGGAGCTCCACCACAGCCAACCTCGGTCGCACATCGCTCAACATTCCCAAGGCCTCCGCCTGCTCGGACTCCCGTGCGAGGTCGGCTCCGCATTTCGCGTCCCAAGGACGGAGACACCACCAACCATTCTTGGATCCGATGCGACTGACGTCACTGCCGCCCCCGAAGAACTCGACCACGTCCACGCGGTCCGTACCCCAACGGTGACGGGCCCACTGCCCGCCGCCAGTTTCCTCGAGCCAGGTCCCGAGGGTGGCTACCCCAAGCAACCATGCCGAGGCGATGCCCAGGCATGCCTTGCGCACTGCCGTCGCCGTGGGGCCCTTCAAACGTCGGTTTCGGGCGCTGCCGCGCCCTTGCTTCCCGCCGCCGGCAGCCTGCGTGCTCGCATGGCTGCCAGCACCGGGCGCGTCCCCCGCGCGGCCGCTGAACCGCTCGACGGCTCGGCAGGCCCAGTGCCGGAGTCCACCTCCATACTCCCTTCCGTCTTCACTCCGGTTGACTCCCTCTTCTGGGCACGACTCATCTTGCTCGAGCCCTCCAGTGCCTCCGTTGGGGTCCATTCGGCCTCCGCTTGGCCTTCGCTCACGAACAGCCTGACGTCTCGGATGAGCTCTTCCCGTCTTTTGTCGGCGCCGTTCGACCGTGTCAGCGGTATCTGCCGCACCGCGGCCTCCTCCTGCAGCTGCGCCAACTTCATATTGGTGAGGCCCGTCGGTAAGGTTGTTCGAGGGTCGTCTTTCTCCACTTCCGACGCTTGGATCTCGTCCTTCTTTTCTCGAAGCACGAGCCTCAACTGACCAGCGGTCTCTGCCTCCGCGCGGGCCCTCTGCCAGCCGAGTCGCTGCATGGCCAGCGTCACCAGCTCTGCCTTTCGCATCTCCCAGATGCTTCGAGGGGTGTCCTCCCTCTGGCGAAGGGTGAGGACCTCCCGCTCCAGGTAATCCACCAACAACTCCTGATACCAAGCCCTCCATGCCATGAATACCAACCGAGTTGCCGCACTCGCCCTCGCAGCTCCGCTGCGACACTGCACGACAGTCGGGCGCCATGGCGGCATCTGCCCGCGCGCGCGTCCCAGGGCCACCGAAGATGGCGCTTGCTCGTGCTCGCCGTACGGGTCCTAAACCGACAGGGGCTGCGGTCGACTCGATCGCTGCCGCTTCGTCGTCGTCGTCGTCGTGGTCGTCGTCGTCTGGCCGGCCGTCCGTGTAAAGCGCACGGCGCACGGCCTCGCATGGGGATCCGCGGACGCGCCCATACAGCGTGATCTCAGCCCCGGCCCGGCAGCGGCTCACGGCTTCCTGTGCGCCCGCTCCTGGCCCCCCAGGTCCGTAACTGACAGCAGCCATGGCCAGGTGCCCCGACGGCAGCTCCCTGAGCTTGTGCCTGGCCTTGCTGAGGGCACCGAGTGTGATCTCGGCCTCCTTCACGTGGATATGGGCCTCCAGGGCCTTCAGGGCTCCGCCCGAGATCAATGGCGGAACGTCCTCTTCCACCAAGCTGATCCTAATCACGGCCCCCTTGCCGTCCCATTCCATGGGCAACAGCAACGCTTGGGAGCTGTAGATCGCCTTCCCCGGTCCGAACCGGTAAGGTTCGCGCTCGGTGACTGTCTCGAGCTCGATGCCCCAGTTCTCCCTAACGTAGATGGCCAAGCGCCGGTGCCACCGGAGCCCCGCCACGGACTTAGCACACGCCGTGTCCACAACGATCAGCCACACAGCGTCGCCCGTTTCTGCGACTAGTACGGACATCGGATGTCCCGCGGCGGCTTGGAGGTGGGAAGAAGGAGGGGAGAGACATAGGGGAAAGGCCTCCTCTTCCTCCTCGCTCCTGAAGCGCGTTATCTTCACGCCATTGTCGACTTCGCCCGGGCAGTCTCCTTCGCACCGGCATTCAACTTCGCACCGCAACTCCTGCGCACCGGCCGCACCTCCATTCACATTCGCACCGGCATTCCCCTTCGCACCGGCATTCCCTTTTCCGTCTTTGTTGGCGCCGCCGACCTCGATGGATGAGCCTCCTGTTCCTCCGAGGTGAAAGGAGGGAGGGAGAAGAAGTGAGAGAGGTTTTTGAGACTCAAGCACGACACCATCCAGGTGCGCCGGCTCCGCCGGTTCTTTCTCCCGCTCCGCGGGCTCTTCAGCGCGGGCTACGACCCGCGTGCCCTTGCCTTCCGCACCGGCCGCCTTACCAGCCGTGCTAGCCTTCCCCGGGGCCCGAGGGCACTCAGGGTCGTCCTTCCAGTGGCCCAGCCTGCCACATCGCTTACACGGGAGCGTCAGCTTGAGCTTCCGGATGCGCTCGGAATCGGCGCCTCGGCCTCCGCTGGCCCTGCCGCCAGGTCCACGGTAGAAGTCGCGCGCCTTCTCAGCCTCGGCGCGCGCCTTCTTAGCCTGCGTCATGAGCACCTCGTTTTCCGTGAGGTACGCCTGGAGCTCCTCAGGGACCAACTCGTTCTCCGCGATATTCGGGTCCACGCCAGCGTCGACCTCCGAGTCCGGCTCCTCGTCGTCGTCGTCCTCCTCGGCGGACGTGCTGGGGCCCTCGGCCTCGGCGCCTTCGCGTTCAGCCTCGGCTTCGGCGTTTTCGGTAGCGTGGACCTTTCGGGCGCCGCCCCTGCCTAAGGGTTTACCGAGCCTCCGGCGATTCCTGTTCAGGTACTCGCGGTTGGCTCCGTTGAACGGCGCCGCCGCCCGATTCCTCAGCATAGAAACCCGAGGAATGCAAGCTTTAGACGAGTCGCGAAGTTTCTCGTAGACCAGCTCGTTGCCAGCACCAGTGATGATCTGGCTCTCCTTGTCGCCGCCCACGCGCAGTTTCTTCAGGAAGTAGTGGGCTTTCAAGTGCTTGTTGAGCGGCTCCTCCATCGCCTCCTCGAAATCGCGCACCTTGGCCTCGTACCGCGTCTCGAAGTCCATGATCTCCTCGCCAGCGTTCCGGCTGACCTTCTCCACGAACTCATCTACGAGCGTGCCGACC
>CAUYUJ010009005.1:0-36841 GCA_963575745.1 Prorocentrum cordatum | reverse complement strand
CAGGCGTCGGTTGCAACCAAGTTGGCATCCGGCTGACAGCCGCTTCTGCGGGCGATGGGGGGAGTGGTTGAGTTGCGCGAACAGGGGGTGGCAGATCAGAAGCAGAATTGAACGGATCTGGGGGCCGCGCGGTGGCTCTGCCTCGCTCTTCCTGCGTGTTTTGGCTGCCATTGCACTTCCTCCTCCTCCTTCTCCTCCTCGCTGTTCTCCTGGTCCTCTGCCTCGCGTCGTTCTCCTCGCCCTCGAGTTTGTCATCCGACTCTTTGCGCCCTCCTCGCCCCCCAGCCTGCTGGGCGGCAGATGGCGCCACGCGGTGCGCGACGCGGCGGAAGCGAAGACACTGTGAGCAGCGAGCGTTTGGGCGGGCATTCGCGTCGCGCGCGGCGCGCAGCCGCGGGCGCTCAGGCGCCGGCGCGCGCGGGCATCCTGGCTAAACAGAGCCGCGCGTGAACGCGCGCGCCAGCCTGTCGCGAGGCGCCGCGGCTCGGCGCGCAACCCCGATCCTGCGAGCCTGTCCACTGGCCCAGCGCCGTGGACGGCGAGGGTGGAGCGGGAGAAGGCCTGGTAGAACACGATGCACTGCGCGTTGACAAAAGGGGGGGGCGAAGACAGAGGATCGACGCGACGAATAACTCCACGCGATGTTTAGCGAACGCGTGCGCCGTGCCAATTTCCGGCGAAGATCGCCATCGCATCCAGCAGTTGTAAACCAATGCCCGCGCGCCCGCAAGGCGAGCGCGTCGCGCTCGGCTCTGTGCGGGCTCGCCGGCCCGTCGGAATGGGGGCGGAGAGCTCTGCGGAACTCGATCCATTCGGATCGTTGGGCGCCGGCGCAACACCCAGTGCAGACGGTTATCAGACCGCTAGATTCGCGGCGCGGACCGACGGGGCGCGCTCTTGACGAGGGGGCGCCGCGCCGTTGAGCCCGTCGGCGAGACCTCGATGGGGGCGCTCCTCCGCGGGGCGGCCCAGCAAGCGACGCCGCGCCGGGCCAGTCAATTGCCGAACCCGCAGCGGGTTGCACGCAAGTAGATCGCGCCAAAGGCGGGCGCATGGCTGAGGGGCGGCGCACAGACAGGTAGCACTGCCCGCGTCGGCCGGCACGTGCCGCACTTGTCCCTGTGTGCTGAGGCGGCGACGTGGCGGCGCAGGTGGATTGAAGTAGAAGCGCAGGGAAAAGCGTGCAATCTGGCTTACAAGCGCAAGGACTGAAATCGCGCGATGGCTGACCTGGCCCGCATAAGGCCCCCCTGTTTGCTGCGACCTGCGTGGCCAGGCCGGTTGAAGCCTGAGCGCGGTAAGCAGCTGCCGCCGTCAGTGCCAACGGGCGCTCTCGGATCCGAAGTGGTTGAAAACGAGCTCGGCGAGGCGCAAGTGCGGTCGGCGCGCCGGCCCTCTCGCGCGCGGGCGCGCAGCTGGGCGCCGCGGCGCCCTGGCGTGGGCGGCGGCGCGCGCAGTTGGGCGCGAGCGTGGCATGCCTCTGCCTTTGCGCGCGCTCTGGCGCGCAGCTGGCCATGCTTATGCCCGGCCGGGCGCGCAGGCGCGCGCGGGCGCCGCGCGGCGCAGACCATGGCCCAGCGCGCGCAACGCGACGCCTAGGAGTGCCAGGGTATAGCACGCCGCGCTGGCGCGGCTGCATCGCCGGGCATGGGCTCTGGCCCTGGCGCAACGAGCAGCGCGGGCGGGCACGCGAGCAGCGCGCGCCTGCGCCGCAGCGCGCTAGCGCTGCGCCGGCGAGCCCCCCGCCGGCGACTCCTGAGCGATCGGGCAGTTTCCGCTGCAAGGGGGGGCTCGCGCTCTTCTGTCTGAAGCTGCCCAGCAGAGGGCGCGCAGATTGCCGCGCGGCTGCGCGCCTAGACCGCTCGGCGCAGCGCGCGGGCGGAATCTTGCGGCCGCATGCGTAACATGCGCGCCAGCGCGCCTGAAACTACGCGGCCTGCGCATCGCGCGTCCGAGCGCCTGGGCGCGCCGCGTGCGCCAGAGCGCGGGGCAACGCGTCTCGCCGTCTCAAGTGAAGGGCGCAGCTTTGCTCCGATTGCCCGTCGATCGCGCTCGCTGCCGAGTCAGCGAGCGGGCGGCGCGCCTGCAGCAAGGCAGAGGGGTGGCCGCGGCCAGGGCCGCGCGCGGCGCAGTGCGCGGGCTGGGCCGCTTTCCCTGTTCCAAGAAGGAGGGCGCGCGACAAGGCTTCCAGGCGGAATGCGGCGCGACGGCAGCGGGTGCCCACGGCGCGCCTCGACGCATCGTTTCGGTAGGGGGTCGTCGTGGGTGGTGGCGAGGTCTCCGTCGTAGCCCGCCTCGAGGGCGAGCCCAGAGATGACGAAAAGCGGAAGCTCGAAGTTGCCGCGCTGGTCGAAAAGGCGGATGCAACGAAAAAACCAAGTGAGCAATGGTCGGGACGCAGCCGACGCGCCGGCTGCACCTGGACGCGGCGTCTGCAGCGGTCGCCGGATGCGCATCTGTCCGGCGGCGGCCCACAGTCGGGGCAAGAACATACATCGGCGACGTTCGGTTGGTGAGAAGTAGCTTGCTGCCCCCGAGCGTCAAGATGGGGGCACTCCTCGATGGTGCCCCACCTCGATGAGTGGCTGTAGTGCTGTTGCCGCTGACTGGTGCCGAGGGTGATGAAATAAATACACTGACGTTCAGTACCCCACTCGCGCGGTGCGACGTGCTCGCAAGAACAGCCAGCTCCGTTGCACGCATCACGAGGCACGGTACTGGCCCAGGGAGGAGCCTCGCAGTCATGCCCAGCTCGAAGCTGCGGCCAGTACCCGTGGGGTGGGATGGGCCATGGGAAAGTCGCGGCGCTCCCGCGGGCGATTTGCTCCACATCAAGAAGTTGCCTGCAGCTGCGAAGTTTCCTGCGCAGCCTGATCTTCATGTCTCGTACTGGGTGGGGTTCGCCTCATCGTATCAGTGGGTGTCTGGGGCGAATTACCCGAACGCTTACAGGACAGCCATACACACAAGCTGTTCGGGGAATGGAGGGTGGATCCAAAGAAAAATTGGGGAGAGGGCGGATGTGCGTCCACATCGCACTATACACAGCCCCGTGAAGCGCGAGCTGGGATCGCCCCAAACCCCGCCACCAATTAGAATTGCGGGTGGCATGGGCGAGGTAAGATGCATGGCGGCAATGGTAACATGATGTAGAGCAAAACGTATGTCCGTTTTCCTTCAGTACCGTATGGTCCGCGTGCAAGCTGTACGCCAGAAAGCAACGGGCGCGCACGCGTGCTCTTATTCGAGCGGGGGGAGGAGGAGTCAGAGGAGGAGGATGGAGAAGGGACGCTGTTCCCATCGATGCAGCAAGCTCCCCACCTTCTGGTTGCACGTCTTCACAAGGCTGCCATGACACGCGTGACACATGCCGCTGGCAAACCGTTCCAAGGCCTACCGTCGGCAGCCACTTCGCTTCGCATGAACTCAAATTGGAGGAGAAAAGTGCGGGCGTGGGACGCTGTATTAGAAATCATGGAGACGATCAGTGAGGACGCGAACGTGTATTTAGCTCGACTGAATCTGGAAACCGCTCGGTGCCAGTCAGAGCTTGCACCCGTGTACGGTGACGCCTCCACTGCGGACACTGCCGCAAGCACGGACACTGACAGAAGCTTGGCCAGCAAGAGTCACGAGCAAGAGCGTCAGACCGACCTGCATCTGCAACGCTTTGCTCGGGACGCTCTCCAGAGCTCCATCGACGATGAGGACGTTACGAGACGGAAGTCTACCTCCACCTCGTCGTGCGCACTCCTCTGGAAGAGACCGCTACGGATCACGATGAGCTGCTGGGCGATCCCAGCGAAAGCGTGGGCAGCATTGTCGAAAGCAAGCTCGACGCCATCATCGAGCATGCGAATGAAGGCGAAGATAGACTCTCCGACTGCCGCGTCAACAGCAGCTCCGACAAGGTCAATGATTGCTACGCCGACGGCCGCACCGACAGCAGCAAAGGAGGTAAGGTCGCTGTCCGAGCTCGACATGCAGCTCGATGAGCACGACTTCGACACCATGGTCGACGAGCTGGCCACCATCCAGCTGGCCACGGGCTATGGCTAGCAGGCGCCAGCCTGACACGGTCGTCAAAATGCACTCGGCGAGGATGCGCTGACGGAGGCATGGATAAAGCTTCAACAATTCCAGCCTCACCATGCACAAATGCATCCAGGACGACTACATGGATGACCAGCCCAAGATCAAGGGCAATGGGATCAAGGCTACGGTGACCCCTAAGCCACTGGCGAAGGCTCGGCCGCCCATCATTGCTCTTTACTGTCCAGAGTGCGGGATAGCCTTTAAGTTGCAGAGAAGGTTACCCATCGATCGTCATTCATGTGCGCAGATTGCTGCCTCACGTGCGCAGCGCAGCAACAAATACGAATGAGTTTGAGTCTGTCGCATGACGGTGCTTTGATGATCGTGTTTCGGCCTCCTCTCATCTTCCCCCTTTTCCTGCATGATCCTACATGCTGGCTCCAGGTGGAACGTGAATTGCTTCGAGTATTATGTGTGCTTGCGTGTGCGTCTTGTTGCGTTGGGCGTTGCGTGTATTGGAAGAGTGGAGGACCTCGCCCCTCGCACATCGCAGAATGCATGCGCAGAGGAGCCTCGAAAACATATGATGCATTTCCAGACTCTGCGCTCTGCCCTGCCAGTGGCGCAGTCCGACAGCCAGGAGCCAGTGCAGCAGCACGCCCACATGCAGCGCTCCGCCCCTTCCTAGCCGTCCCTCGCGTTCCTCCCTGCCTTGCTGCCCTGGGTGTCCAAAGGCTCCCAGTCGAGACAGACGGCAGGGAAAGAAAGGGGGAGGGGGGAACACGGAGAAACGCCGAGCAGCGCTGCCGCTGCCCTTCTGCTGCGTGCGTTTGGCCACACGGTGATCGACGCAGCATAACTTGACGTTTCAATTGCGTGTGCGTTTATGCAGAATAATGCCTGACTGGCGCGGTTTGGGGCCTGGTGGTAGGAGTTAACGAGTAAAGGTGGGGTGAGGAGCAAAGTGTGCGCCGGGCAGAACGGGCACCCCATGCGGGATTGCGCTGCTCGTGATCACCCGACGAAAACTGAGCAGTTCTCTGGGATCGGCTTCTCATAATAGGTTCGCCCCTTCGTTCTGATGCTTCCGACTCTTCCGAGGAGGGGCGTGGGAACTCAATGGGCCGCCTCTCGCCCTGCTGTTGCGCAGTGGCCCGCCTCAGTCCCCTCCTGCTCCAGCGCCAGGAAGGAGAGCGGATGAGGGAAGGAGGGCGGAGGAAGAAGGGAAGGGGGAAGGGGAAGCAAAGGGAGGAGGAGGAGGAGGGAGGCGGGGCGGAAACGGGAGGGAGGGGGGGAGGAGGGAGGGGAATGGAGGGCGGAGGAGGGGGGGCGAGGCTGAAAAGGCTGGAAAGGGCACAGGCAAGATGCCTCGCCGCGGCGCGGCTGGCCCGAGTCACGTGCCGAGAACAGCTCCCAGACGCAGGAGCGGCGACGAGGAACCCTAGGGGCCCCACCAGACAGGCGCACCCCTGCAACGGCCCTCCGAGGAGGGGAAGGCCGCGGCCATGGCCCCGCCACTCCTGCAGGGACGGACACCAACGGGCAGCCGAGCGCATCTAATTACAAAGGCCGCCCGCCCCAAAAACCTCGCGGGCCCGAACGGAGCAGCGCTCCCCAGGCTACACCCGGAGAACCGCCAGAACTTCGGCCCGAGCCCATGCAGCCACGCGTAGCTACTCGCCCTCGGCGGCTTGCACTGGCCGTCGGACTCGAGAACGACCCCAGCACGCATGACATCGTCCGCTCTTGCCCCACTCCTCCTGCTTCTTCCCCTCGATCCTCGCCTGCCCGGCAAAGGCGGGACAGAACTCCTCCACGGAGGAGGAGGAGGAGGAGGAGGAGGAGGAGGAGGAGGAGGAGGAGGAGGACCCGAGCCGCTCCATCGCCTCCGCCAGCGCGGCCTCGCGCGACCCTCGGAGCCAGGCTCGAGGCCGTCGACGGCCTGCGATAAAGGGAAATTAGGACACACAAATAAATACACACAAATAAAAATATTCCCCATATTTTCCCATATTTTCTGGGTTTTTGTCTTCCCCCCCACTTCCCATATTTTTGCATATTTTCCCGGGAGTCGACGATTAATTGTGTCTGCGTGTTTCTTTTCCCCCTGATGCGAGACCAGGCCGACATGGCCAGCCCTCCGCGTCGGCGAAGACGCCCGGCACCCCGACGCTGCCCTCCACGCACGGAGGCTCCGCAGCGGCAGCGCCTCCGGCGGCCCCAGGGGCACCCCGGGCCCGCCGGGCGGCTGCGGCAGCTCTGGCGGCGGCTCCGGCAGAGCCCTGGCGGGCTCGGCGGGGCGCCCGGCGACCTCGGCGGGGGGGCTCTTCACTGGCTCGGATGCCTCCCGCGCGGCGCCCCCAGAAGCGCTCCGGGCCAGCCGGGCGGCAGCGGGGGCCCCGGCGCTCTGCCTGCTCACGTCCAGGTCGTCGTCGTGCTCGAGCCGCCGCGCGGCGCGGCGGCAGTGCGCAGCAGCGGCCTCCCTAGCACGCGCTGCTTGGCTGGCCTCGACTGTGGCCCTCCAGATCCGCGTTGGCGCGTCGGCGACGGCGGACTGCACCCCCGGCCCCTGGACGGAGTCGGCGTCCTGTGTCGGCACCTCCGCGAGCTTGAAGATCTTGCTCTCCAAGCCCTCGTCCTCAGGTCACCCGCGCCATCGTCATCACATTGATCGGCCCAGGTATTCGCCCCGAGCGGCAGCGCCCGATTTCCTCCCACTGCGCTGCCTTAGGAAGGAGTCGAGGGAGAGGTGTGAAACGCGAGAGGGGGAGGGAGGGGGCATGGGTAAGAATGACACCCTGTCTGAATCCGAACGGGCCCAGATATTCAGGCCCAGAAGTGTTCAACCGAAGTCAAACCAGAACATATCATGACTCAATCTTCGGATTTTCTATGGCAGTATCTTCGGATGATGTTTGCACTCCCTGCGGCCCCAGACCCCGCGGTCAGACAGGCAAGTTTCGCCCAGGTGGCGCTGCGCCCTGCCGCTGAGGGGGGGCGCGGGGGAGGTGGGCGAGGGTGGACGGGGCCAAAAGCAACGTTTTGGGATGCGGAAGCAGGCGCTCGGCCCCGCCGGACTCCAGTTCCGCCTCGGCTTCCCTGGCCCTGCCGGGGGCCAGCGGGCGCAGGGCCGGGCAGGCGACCCCCTTGTCGACGATGCCGCCGTCGTCGTCGCCGTCGCCGCCCTCCCCGCTTCCTCCACCCCCTGGCCCCCGCCCCCCCCGGCACAATCGAGCCCCTGGCAACCAAGCAGCGTCGGTCGGGCACTCGAGCTGTCCAGGCGGCAGGGCGGCGCGGGGGGGCAGCGGAGCAGGGAAGGGGGCACCAGAGGGGCCACGACGGAGGGGTGGGTGGGGCGCAGGCGGGGGGGGGAGGAGGGGACGGGAAGCAGTGAATCCTCTGCTCTGACAGTTCACGACATGTTTTCCACTAGGGCTCCCAACTTCGCGCTTCGCGCTGCGCGAAGCGCGAATAACTTCGCGCTCTCGCGCCGCCCTCCCAAAGGGAGAATAGGAGGACGAGGAGGAGGGGGAGAAGGAACGAGGACCGCGAAGCGCGAAGCGCGAATAACTTCGCGCCCTCGAGGGAGCCCTTGTTTCCACGAGCACCGTATATCAACATGTGCACTGGGCCGACCGATGCGGGCGACGGGTCCAGGCGGAATTTCGCACCTGCCCGCCGCCAGCGCATGCAACCCCGGAAAAAGTCGCGCGGGGGCGGCCCAGCACGTGGCCCGTCGGGGCTGGGGGAGCTCCTCCTCCTCCTCCTCCTCCTCCTCCTCCTCCTCCTCCTCCTCTTCCTCTTCCTGCTCCCCCGTCGTGCTGTCCCGCATCCCTACTTCCCTTCCTCCGTTCTCCATCCGTGCCTGGGTCGCTCTCCCCCTCCTCCTGGCGACGCTCGGGGCACGGGTCGCGCCAGGCAGCAGCGGCGGCGCCCGGCCCCCCTAATTACGCCCGACGCGGCACAGACGGCGCTGCGGCGGCGGCGCCCGCCTCCTCCGAGAGGCCGGGCACATCTGGCGGCGCGCCCGACGACGTGCCGCAAGGCAGCGTCGCCCTGTGGCGGGCGGCCGCCTCGCGCACCGCGCGCCAGCCGGCGCCCGCGCTGCCGCCCGCCGCACATCCCGCGGCGCCGCCGGTCGTCTCCTCGGGCGCGCGGGCGGAGCCGCACCTGCTGCAGTACCGGTCCTCGGCCGTGAAGTAGGCGGCGCCGCAGCGGCACGCGCCGGCACGCGCCGGCGAGCCGCACATGTGGCAGAACCGGGACTCGGCCGCGAGGTAGGCGGCGCCACAGCGGCACGCGCCGAGGGGCGGCGGCGGCGCGAGGCCGGGGGCCGGCGCGGGCGGGGTGTCGCGGCCGCCCTTGCTGGAGAAGGCGGCCGCCAGGCTGGGGTTCTGCTCCAGGATGCCCTTCACACGCTCGTCCAGGCCAGCCAGGACCTGCAAGTTCACCTCCTTGTCCTTCTGGTTGGTCACGAAGTACTCCTCGAACCGGAGCGTCCGGGCCGCCTCCTCGGCCGACTTGTGCAGCCAGGCTCCGAAGAGGTAGTCGCGCAGGGCGGCTTGGCCGTCGCTGCCAGCGACGCCGTGCACCTGGGCACGGGTATCGAGACGAGAGGCCGGCGCAAGCCCGTCCTTCAGAGCGTGAATTACCTACCCCGCTTTCGCTTCCAGGCAAAACCAAGCCATACCACGCGCCTCCTCGTCAAGCGGCCTGACCAGTACAGGCCGTAGTTTGGCATCGTTTGGTATCCTTTGGAAGCGAGGGTGGTCAAAAGCGAGGTAGGTTTGGTTTCCCCTGAGTCCTGGGTGATCTGGCGCATCGACGTCCAGGCCTCCACGCTCGGCCAGAACCGCCGGTTGTAGTCGGCGTCGAACATGATGATCACCGTGCAGCCCAGGTAGAGGTCCGCCGGCCCCCTTGTGGGGCCACCAGGCTGCAGGCCCGTGATTCGCAGTTTCCTGTACCAGTCGTAGGTTGTAGTCCCACCAGCCCTTTGGGCGTGAGTGGTTTAGGGAGCTCTCTCTGTTCTCAACCCCCCTTCTTCCCCTTCGGGGAGGGGTTTACCCCTCCCCCTACCCCCTCCCCCTGGGCCTGGACAGGGACTCCGGGGTGTTCTCAGGGGGGTCTTTTTCGACCCCTGGGAGGGCCAAAAAACGACGACCCTCACGAGGATTCTGGCCCCGTCGGGGGGACACAGAAAAAAAACCTCCTCGTCTGTGAAGCCAAAATCATTGATTTTACTACGGTTTTGGTCCCATTTTGGCCTTCTGAGGGGGCAGCGCTCCTCTTCCTTCTTCTCAAAATCATTGATTTTACGAAGGTTTTGGGCTCATTTTTCCTTCTCAGGGGGTAGCGCTCATTTGCGCTTCTGAGAAGGTCGCAAGAAGCCCCCAAGAGGCCAAGATGCCCCCAGGAGGCTCCCCAAGAGGGCTACCAACGGCCCCCAGGCCCAGAGGCTCCCAAGAGGCCCCCACGAGGCCCCCAGAGCCCCCAAGAGGCTCCCAAGAGGCCCCAAGAGCTCCCAAGAGGCCCCCAAGAGGCCCCAAGAGGCCCCCAGGAGGCTCCCAAGAGGCCCCACGAGGAGCCCGAACGACTCACACAAGGACGAGGGGCCCGAACGACTCACACCACGAAGAGCCCGAACGACTCACACCACAATGAAAGGCCCGAACGACTCATACCAGGACGAGGCGCCCGACCGACTCACACCACGAGGAGCCCGAACGACTCACACCACGACGCGGGCCTCCAACGACTCACACCACGTGGAGCCCGAACGAGTCACACCAGGAGGAGGGCCAGCGCTCCTACAAGCCCTCCAAGAGGGCCCCCAGAGGTCCACCAGATGGCCCCAAGATTGCGCTTCTGAGAAGGTCGCAAGAAGCCCCCAAGAGGCCCAAAGATGCCCCCAGGAGGCTCCCAAGAGGCCTCCAAGAGGCTTCCAAGAGGCCCCCAAGAGGCCCCCAGAGGCTCCCAACAGGCACCCAAGAGGCTCCCACGAGGCCCGCAGAGCCCCCAAGAGGCTCCCAAGACGCCCCCAAGAGGCTCCCAAGAGGCGCCCAAGAGGCCCCAAGAGGCCCCCAAGAGGCTCCCAAGAGGCCCCACGAGGAGCCCGAACGACTCACACCAGGACGAGGGGCCCGAACGACTCACACCACGAAGAGCCCGAACGACTCACACCACAAGGAGGGGCCCGAACGACTCATACCAGGACGAGGCGCCCGACCGACTCACACCACGAGGAGCCCGAACGACTCACACCACGACGCGGGCCTCCAACGACTCACACCACGTGGAGCCCGAGCGAGTCACACCAGGAGGAGGGGCAACGCTCATACAAGCCCTCCAAGAGGGCCCCCAGAGGTCCACCAGATGGCCCCAAGAGGTTCCCAGATGGCCCACAGGAGGTCCCCAGGAGGCACCACGAGGCCTCCATGAGGCCCCGAAGCTACCCCCAAGAGGTTCCCAAGAGGCCCCAAGAGGCGCCGAATACTCCGCAAGAGGCCTCCGAGCGGCTTCCACAAGACATCTACTACTACTTGTTCTCCTACGATTACTACTACTTTTACTACTACTACTACTAGTACTACTCATACCCGTTTGACTACATCATCTCGTACTACTACAACTACCACTACTCTTACGACTACTACCAGATCTACTCGAACTACTATGAGTCCTACTACCACCAGAACTACTACTACACTACTACTACTACTACTACTACTACTACTACTACTACTACTACTACTACTACTACTACTACTACTACTACTATACTACCTACTACTAACTACTACTACTACTACTACTTAACTACTACTACTACTCTGCTAACTACTTACTACTACTATACCCTACTACTACATAGTACTACACTATAACTACTACTACTACTACTACTACTTACTACTACTACTACTACTACTACTACTACTACTACTACTACTACTACTTACTACTACTACTACTACTACTACTACTACTACTACTACTACTACTACTACTACTACTACTACTACTACTACTACCACTACTACTACCACTATCACTACTTATTACTACTACCACAACTTCCATATATACCACTGCTCCAGTCATTGCCTCTGTTACTGGGGTAACTAGTGCGACGACGACGTTGCCGACTACGTTTGCTACTACCGCTGATACTGGAAATGCCACTACTACTACTACTACCACTACGACTACTACTGCTACTACTCCCACTACTACTCGTACCACTACGACTACGACTACGACTACGACTACGACTACGACTACGACTACGACTACGACTACGACTACGACTACGACTACTACTACTACTATTACTACTACTACTACTACGACTACTACTACTAGTACTACTACTACTACTACTAACTAATACTACACACCTACTTAAACTACTAGACACTACTATTCCACCTTACACATATACTTAGTACCTACTATCTACATATTACTACTATACTACTACTACTCTAACTACTATACTACTACTACTACTACTACTACTTACTACTACTATACTACTACTACTACCACTACCACTACTACTACTACTATACTACTACTACTACTGCTACTACTACTACTACTACTACTACTACTACTACTACTACTACTACTACTACTACTACTACTACTACTACTACTACTACTACTACTACTACTACTACTACTACTACTACTACTACTACTACTACTACTACTACTACTACTACTACTACTACTACTACTACTACTACTACTACTACTACTACTACTACTACTACTACTACTACTACTACTACTACTGCTACTACCACTACCAGTACTACAACTGATCCTACTGGTACTACTTCTACTACTACGACTAGGAGCCGAAGAGGAGGAAGAGGAAGAGGGAGAGAAGGCGATGGGAGGCAAGACAGAAGGCGGTCGTTCTCCAGTCCTACACGTAACCGACTCTGTCGACTCACACGACGGCGACGTCCTGGACAAGAATGCATGTGGTCTGCGTCGTTGGGGCCCCTCGCCCTGGTGTGAGTCGTTCGGGCCCTTCCTTGTGTGAGTCGTTCGGGCCCCTCGCCGAACGACTAACACATCGAGGAGGGGCCCGAACGACTCTGTCCAGGAGGGGGGACCCGAACTACTCACACCAGGAGGAGGGGCCCGAACGACTCACACCACGAACAGCCCGAACGACTCACACCACAAGGAGAGGCCCGAACGACTCATACCAGGACGAGGCGCCCGACCCATTCACACCACGAGGAGCTCGAACGACTCACACCACGACGCGGGCCTCGAACGACTCACACCAGGACGAGGCGCCCGACCCATTCACACCACGAGGAGCCCGAACGACTCACACCACGTCGCGGGCCTCGAACGACTCACACCACGAGGAGCCCGAACGAGACACACCAGGAGGAGGGGCAGCCCTCATACAAGCCCATCCAAGAGGGCCCCCAGAGGTCCACCATATGGCTCCAAGAGGTCCCCATATGGCCCACAAGAGGTCCCCAGGAGGCACCGCGACGCCTCCATGAGGCTCCACAAATACCCCCAAGAGGTCCCCAAGAGGCCCCCAAGAGGCCCCAAGACGCCCCCAAGAATCCCCCAAGAGACCCCACGAGGAGCCCGAAAGACTCACACCAGGACGAGGGGCCCGAACGACTCACACCACGAAGAGCCCGAAGGACTCGCACCGCAAGGAGGGGCCCGAACGACTCATACCAGGACGAGGCGCCCGACCGACTCACACCACGAGGAGCCCGAACGACTCACACCGCGACGCGGGTCTCGAACGACTCACAAGACGAGGAGCCCGAACGAGTCACACTAGGAGAAGCCAGCGCTCATACTACTACCAGTACTACCAGTCATCCTACTGGTACTACTTCTACTACTACGACTAGGAGCCGAAGAGAAGGAAGAGGAGGAGGGAGAGAAGGCGATGGGAGGCAAGACAGAAGGCGGTCGTCCTCGAGTCCTACACGTAACCGGCTCTGTCGACTCACGCGTCGGCGACGTCCTCGACCAGAATGCAGGTGGTGTGCGTCGTTGGGGCCCCTCGCCCTCGTGTGAGTCGTCCGGGCCCCTCGCCGAACGACTCACACATCGGTGTGGGTCGTTCGGGCCCCTCGCCGAACGACTCACACATCGAGGAAGGGGCCCGAACGACTCTGTCCAGGAGGGGGGACCCGAACTACTCACACCAGGAGGAGAGCACCGAACGAATCCACTGCACCGTGCTAGCGGCCACACCCACCCATTATTGATGCAGGGGTGTCTCACAAGGTACTCCCAGTACTGGACGAGAGACTGTACAGCATCTCAGCCCACTGCCGGACACCCGAAGGAACCCCGCAATCAACAAGAATAAGAGGCAATAGCGGCGAGTACTCTAACCAGCACCATCACCTCGGCAGAATAACAAGCACCAGTACAGCATACAGAAACCAGTACCAGCGAACCCACGAACAGAAATTCAATTGAGGAAACAGCTCGTCTCCCCACTCGCTCTCCCCAGTCGTCCAATCCACTGTATCCAAACGTCATCTCCCCAATGAACCATCACTGAGCACAGAGACCCGCACTCCCACCAGAACTCGGTAACCAGCACCATCGCGGATTACACTAATCAACACCACAGAACCAAAGCACGAGAGACATTATACCATCTCATCCCAGTGCTGGACACCCGAAGGAACCCAGCAATCACCAAGAATAAGAAGCAATAGCGGCGAGTACAGTAAAAAGCACCATCGCCAGAGCAGAATAACCAGCACCATTACAGAATACAGAAACCAGCGCCACAGGTAGTGTCGCCAGTAGTACAACTGAGACGACGAGCTCCGCGCCGAACCTCATCGTCCCCAGGCTTTGCTCCACCATTCTGGCATCGGTTGCAACTCGTCCAAGAACTTGCGGTCGTCGGCGGACATCGCTCCGTCGCTGCCCGGCCAGCGTTTCTCTCCGAAAAAGACGGGGGTCAGCGGGCGCTGGGCCTGGTGAATGCGGCAATGGCACTTTCACTTTCGCTTGCTCTTCTGCAACGCTTTGCGCAGGTGGCGCACTCGTTCGTAAATGTCAGCGACGCACTCCTTGCACTGTAGCTTCGTGCGATTGTGATTCTTGTGGTTCTTCAGGAGCGTTTGGTTGAACTTACGGGCGCCGAACCTGCAAGAGCACACATTGCACAGGTACGTCTCCAGGTCCGACGGGTCGAATCCCAGAGCACGGCATGCTTTGCAGACCAAAATTGTGCCCTGTGAAGACGCGTGATTCTTGCGTTCAGACTTCGACCAGTACTTCAGCTCATACGCCGTTGTGCATTTCCCACACCGCAGCTTCGTCTGACAGTCCAGGCACACCAAACGGGCCTGCTCCCGACTCTTCGCATTCTTCAGCAGGTGCTTGTCGAACGCGAGGCTGCCCAAGTGCTCCAAGCAATCTTCGTACTGGTGCTCCTCGATGTTGCCGGGCGCGAACCCTCGCTGTGCGCAGCCCGGGCACGCGAGGTCAACATCGGAATGCAGATGATGCCTCATAATAGCCGCGCCCCACACGCCTTTGTCAAAAACATCTTTGCACGCAGCACACCCGTGGCTCTGCGGGGTGAGGCTCCTCTTCCAATCATCACGTTCCACGCGCCGCTTGCATAGTGAATCGTCTGGCGGGTCTGTCCTTGCAGCGACTCCGTCGGGCATTCTTTGGGAAGCCTCGGCCGCCCGCGCAGCCCGAGGAGGCATTGCGCCGACCTCGCGCGCGCAGTCCATGCATCTCGTCCACCTCCCCTGCGACGCGTACTTCTCGTAGAAGTCGGCGGCTGCTTTCATGCCGAAGTCGCGGGCGTCGAGCATGTACTCCTGCTTCCTTTGATGTAGCAGCAGGCGCACAAGTGCTTCCTCGCCATGGGGTCCACCTTCTCCGCTTCAGCGGCCTCGTCATCAAGCGCGCTCCATTCATGGATCGCCTCGTCTGCTGTGATCTGGCCAGAAAGCTTCCGCATCAGTCGCTCGGGCCCCACTGGGTTGCCGAGGCCGAACAGAAAGGTCGAGAACGGCTGCGTGACGCAGATGTTTGGCAATCGCTTCACTCTGGACAAGCATACGTAGGCAGCAATCTGAGCTGTCATGGACGCCCTGCTGGACCAATGCTGCAGGTCCGCGAATGCCGCTTCCAACGTCGCCCCCTGGATCATGTGAGCGGTGGAAGCGAAGTCGGGGAGAAGCCAGAACCCCGTGCGTCGGGCTTCGATGCCCGTGTGCTTGTTGACCTTCCAGGTCCTGGATCTCCGCTTCAACGGGCGCACGCCCGTCGGCAGCTTCCCTATGCTCCACTGTGCTTCTGGGAAATGGATATAGATAACCAAGGGCAACCTATCCAATATGAACTCGCCCTCGATCTCCTGGGGACTGCAATCAAGCGCCAGAGTCCATCCGTAAATCACTCCCTTTCGGTGCCTGTAGAGTTGTCTGCTTCGATCGACGTAGCCCGTCAACCGAATGGGCATGCCTTTGGCCAATGGGTAGATGCTCGGAATGTTGCCCGTCTCCTGGTCGTGCCTCTTCAGCCAGGAGAACAACTTCTCGTCCAATTTCTCTCTCGGCAGATCGCGATCTCCTGGATGCAGCGGCACATCTCGAGCGTAGCACCACGAGAGCTGCACGTTCTTCTGCTTGGCAAACTCCCTCGCGCGCAGCTTCGTCGCGAAGTACCTGGGCACGTTGAAGGAGTACAGAGCAGGTGCGCCGCAGAATGGGTTCATGCGAAGCTCTGGCGCCAGCGAGTCCGTGTCGGTCAGAACCCTGTGTCTTTTGCCTCGCTCCGCACGGCACTCTTCGCACTCGCCCTCTGGCGAGTTCAGAAGCGCCGCCATGTCGGCGCACCCTCCGGTGAAGCGCTCCCCCCAAGTCTTGCGATACGGGCCCAGTACTGGGTCGTCCACCACGTCGTCGTTGCAAACGCAGTTCCCCGCGCTCGGGGACGTCAACGTCGGGGGCCCGTGGAAGTAGCTGTAGTCCTCCATGCTGAGATTTCCAACTCTGCACTGGCCCAGAAACGAGTTGTACCATGCATCGTCACACCTCATCAATTCGGTCAACTGCCACAAGGATCGCACGCTATCGACGCCGTCTTGCCAGAACAGCTCCAACGCGCGGTGCGCGCACCCTGAGGGCACGTCCAGAGGGTTGGATGCCAGGAAGGTGCCCGTCACGGGGTGCAACTGCCAGCAATCAGCGCACATGGCCACGTTCACTCCCCCGAAGGCGCGATGCAATTCCCCCGCCCTCTTCTTGTACGTGCCCCTGGCACGGACAGCGCCACTGACCACTCTTTCCAGGGTGCCCAGCAGCTCCGCGGACATCATGCTCACCTGGAAATGTTGCATACAGAACATATCTCTTCTTGTGTATGCGCTGAGCTATGCTCATTGCCTCGACAGGTCTTGCAAACATGGAGACCCCTGGGGCGCACTACAAGATTATCAGAATTTGCCCAGACGCCGCCGTTGGAGGTGACGAAGAGCCCGAACGACTCACACCACGTGCAGCCCGAACGACTCACACCAGGACGAGGGGCCCGAACGACTCACACGACCGCGAACTCCAACGCGACTCGCACCAGGAAGAGCTCGAAGGCCTCACACCAGGACGACGGGCCCGAGAAACGTACACCAAGAGGAACAGCCCCAACAATCCACACACGAGGACCCCGAACGACTCACATCAGAACATATCTCTTCTTCTGTGTGCACTGAGCTATGCTCATTGCCTCGACAGGTCTTGCAAACATGGAGGCCCCTGGGGCGCACTAGAGAATTATCAGAATTTGCCCAGACGCCGCCGTTGGAGGTGATGAAGAGCCCGAACGACTCACACCACGTGCAGCCCGAACGACTCACACCAGGACGAGGGGCCCGAACGACTCACACGACCACGAACTCCAACGCGACTCGCACCAGGAAGAGCTCGAAGGCCTCACGCCAGGACGACGGGCCCGACAAACGTACACCAAGAGGAAGAGCCCCAACAATCCACACACGAGGACCCCGAACGACTCACACCAGAACGTATCTCTTCTTTTGTGTGCGCTGAGCTATGCCCATTGCCTCGACAGGTCTTGCAAACATGGAATCCCCTGGGGCGCACTAGAAATTATCAGAATTTGCCCAGACGCCGCCGTTGGAGGTGACGAAGAGCTCGAACGACTCACACCACGTGCAGCCCCAACGACTCACACCAGGACGAGGGGCCCGAACGACTCACACGACCACGAACTTTAACGCGACTCGCACCAGGAGAGCTCGAAGGCCTCACACCAGGACGACGGGCCCGAGGAACGTACACCAAGAGGAAGAGCCCCAACAATCCACACACGAGGAACCCGAACGACTCACACCAGAACATATCTCTTCGTCTGTGTGCGCTGAGCTATGCTCATTGCCTCGGCAGGTCTTGCAAACATGGAGACCCCTGGGGCGCGCTAGAGATTATCAGAATTTGCCCAGACGCCGCCGTTGGAGGTGACGAAGAGCCCGAACGACTCACACCACGTGCAGCCCGAACGACTCACACCAGGACGAGGGGCCCGAACGACTCACACGACGACGAACTCCAACGCGACTCGCACCAGGAAGAGCTCGAAGGCCTCACACCAGGACGACGGGCCCGAAAAACGTACACCAAGAGGAAGAGCCCCAACAATCCACACACGAGGACCCCGAACGACTCACACCAGAACATATCTCTTCTTGTGTGTGCGCTGCGCTATGCTCATTGCCTCGACAGGTCCTGCAAACATGGAGACCCCTGGGGCGCACTAGAGAATTATCAGAATTTGCCCAGACGCCGCCGTTGCAGGTGACGAAGAGCCCGAACGACTCACTCCACGTGCAGCCCGAACGACTCACACCAGGACGAGGGGTTCGAACGACTCACACGACGACGAACTCCAACGCGACTCGCACCAGGAAGAGCTCCAAGGCCTCGCACCAGGACGACGGGCCCGGAAAACGTACACCAAGAGGAAGAGCCCCAACAATCCACACACGAGGACCCCGAACGACTCACACCAGAACATATCTCTTCTTGTGTGTGCGCTGAGCTGTGCTCATTGCCTGGACAGGTCTTGCAGAACATGGAGACCCCTGGGGCGCACTAGAGAAGTATCAGAATTTGCCCAGACGCCGCCGTTGCAGGTGACGAAGAGCCCGAACGACTCACACCACGTGCAGCCCGAACGACTCACACCAGCACTAGGGTTTCGAACGACTCACACGACGACGAACTCCAACGCGACTCGCACCAGGAAGGGCTCGAAGGCCTCACACCAGGACGACGGGCCCGAAAAACGTACACCAAGAGGAAGAGCCCCAACAATCCACACACGAGGACCCCGAACGACTCACACCATAACATATCTCTTCTTGTGTGTGCGCTGCACTATGCTCATTGCCTCGACAGGTCCTGCAAACATGGAGACCCCTGGGGCGCACTAGAGAAGTATCAGAATTTGCTCAGACGCCGCCGTTGGAGGTGACGAAGAGCCCGAACGACTCACACCACGTGCAGCCCGAACGACTCACACCAGGACGAGGGGCCCGAACGACTCACCCGACCACGAACTCCAACGCGAGTCGCACCAGGAGGAGCTCGAACGCCTGACACCAGGACGAAGGGCCCGACAAACGCACCCCAAGAGGAAGAGCCCCAAGAATCCACACACGAGGACCCCGAACGACTCACACCACGCCGAAGGCACACAACGATGTACTCCATGGAGTGACTCGTTCGGTGCCCTGGGGCCTCGTCGATGATGATCACGCGCAGGGCCCCGCACTTCATGGACTGCTTGTGCCTGTCGCCTGTGGCATTCCCGTCGTCGTTCCGCGCCGGGATGCCGCTCCAGTGGTGCACCGTGTGGCCGTTGATCTGCGCTGCCATGGCATTTTGAAACGCCAAGCACACGAACTGAACGCCGTGCTCCCGACCGAGACCTTCCTCCATTAAGTACCGCATCCAACCCATGACAGCACTTCTGCCGGTGCCCGGAAATCCGTGCACTACGTCCAGCAGAGGCTCCTCGGAAGTCTGGTTCACGTTGCCCTGGTGCTTCTCCAGCCACTCAATCTTCAAACGTCGAACAAAGTGTTCCAGAAACTGGCGCTGCTTCTCGTTCGGGATCTTCGAGCTCGCCAATGTGGCAGCAAACGCTTTGCCGATGCTGGTGGACCCATTCCCTGCAGGGTTGAACGAAGCAGCAGCATCCCGCTTCTCGTCGAAGGGAGCATCGTGTGCCCTTTGACTCGTGCCACTTGCGGATACAGCTGCGAGGTGGTCCTGGTACGCATCCTCGAAGATATGTCCCGGACATGCACGGTCCCCAGCCTCGACGCCAGAAGGTTCTGTCTTCCACACACGCTCTCCGATGCGGTGGCTTTGTTCATACTCGTGCAGTCGGGCACTTTTCTTCACTCGGCTGTTCTCCGAAGCTTTCACCTTCGCTTTCGCCGAGGCGGTCCACTTCTCGCCGAGGCTGTCCTCTTCTTTAGCCGATTGGAGCAGTTGTTGAAACTTACCACCAGGGAGGCTCAGTGGAGGCATATCTTGCTCTTCTTCCGACGCATCTGCCTCGCTCTGATCATCTGCCGCCTTGCCAGACGACGCCATCGTATCCAGCAGGAAACTCTGGATGAGTTTCGCCGCTGCCTGGCTGACCACGTTCCCGCGGACGTACTCGTCCCAGGCGGTCTTCCAGGAAACGCTGTCCAACGTCGATGGCGTCCCTGTTGAGGTTGTCTTTTTGGTCAACCTACACGAAGCTCGAACCTGGGGCGACTGGTGCTGGGCCTCCTGCCAATGCCGCAGTACCGTTAACTCCATCCCCAACATACTCAGGTGAGGCACAGTCACGTCTCCTCCATAGAGCGTCCAGGGACGGAAAAATAAACTGCAATACTGAGCGTTGTACGTTGAACTTTTGTGTACGCTGGGCATGGGCAATCCTTCGATGACCACCGCGTCCGGCCTCGCTTTCCTGACCAGAACCCATGAGTGGCAGAAGACACCTGCGTCCTGCGGAAACACGAAATACTCGTCGGCCTCGGGTGTCACTGCTATGTAATGCTCCCCAGGCTTGGCGGCGCCTTCCCCCTCCATGTACTGTTTGCTCATGATTAATTGTTGGCCTTCTTTTGTCCACGCAGTTCGCGGTGCCAGGTTGCGGTTCAGGTAGTGCGTCGGAACCAGTAGTGGTTCGCACCTCCACTGCCGCAAGAACTCGTACGCCGACAACAACTTCCAAGGGTGCTGCACAGGGCGAAATCCGTAGGCGTCCAACTCATTCACTCTCGATCGGTCTGTCCTCACGTGAGGTTTGCGAGCCGGCGGCGCGTACGTCGTCACGCTGCTGTCCTTCATCTGCGACCCATTCTGGGATGTTTCCAACCTGTTCATCCACGCCCGCCCATCAATCGTATGCTCGTTGAAGGTCCGGATGCACTCTGCCTTCAGAAGCTCGCTCTGGTCTAGATTACAGCACAGGTTGCACACTTCCACGGCGCCTCGGCACGTGTTGTTCATCTCCAATTCCGTTATCAGTCTCCCACTGCTTGCTCTGAGCTGCGCCGCTTTCCCCCTGCCCTGTATCTTCGCCCTCAAGGTAAACAGCTTGTCTACGCATTTCTTCGTCTCCATAGTGCCCGCAGGCTGTCGCTTGCCAATGTACCCCCCGAAATATCCATTCGTAACTACCTGCGTGCGCTGAATTGCTCGAGTGGCTCTCCCCAGACTCTGTTTCTTCATGATGCAGCGTTTCTTGATGCAGCAAGTCTCATGCGTTTGGTCGATGATCGGCAGTCGGTCATTGGGTTTCACGTCACTGTTGCTCCCTGCAAAAGCGACGCACAGGCCCGGCATGCACCCGTTCAGCCACTCCTCATTGCGCAATCCGAGAGTTTGCCCCAGCCAATTTCGGACTCCGCTTGTGCGCAAAGTGAACTTCTTGGCGATGCCCTTGCACGCCAGCAGCGGCGCCGTCATCCACTCGGGAGACACTCTGTTGGTCCACGGCGCCTCGTGCTTGCACTCTCTCTTGTTCTTCTTGGAGGCGCAGGCGTTGGGCACCAAGCGCTTCTCCTGCTGGGTCTTCGAATCCATCGCCAGTCGATGAATGTGGTGCTGGCACCGACACAGGAAATACTGTAGAGCGCCGTTGAACTTCTCCTTGAAAGTGGCGTCGTCGCAGTTCAGGCCGACCTTCTGAGCTTCCCCTGGAGCCCCCTGCGCGGACGAGCGCAGACCAGCTCTTGCGTCATCATACAAGAACCGAGGCAAGCGGCCCAATTTGAACTCCCCCCATGCTGACGATCCAGAGCATTCGGACGACTCCGAGTATGTCGGGAAGTTCTGCTCCAGCGAAGTTCTTTCTCTAGCAAATTGGTCCACGTCCGGGTATGTCTCACAACAGATTTGCCCGAGGAAATGCTTCAGTTCCGTCGCATTCACGAGACCTTCCTCGATTTTCTGCGCGATCTCCTTCAGCGTGGCGAACTGGTGCAGGTGCTGAACGAACATGAAAAAATGATAATGCAGCCCCCCCGTCGTCTTCTGAGCCTCCACGGCGCCGAACAAAGCGTCCACGCGCCAGGCAATGCCTCCCATGGCTTCAGCGTTGCTGCCCAGGGCGTCCTGACACGGCGATCCAGACTCAGAGCACTGCGGACAGCGAGGGCACATGCGCACTCCGAGCATCGTCGCCGAGACCGCGCGGATCTGCACGAAGAGTGCGTTGGAGGCGACCAAGGGGTCCTCTGCGAGGAACAAGCGACGCGTGTCATATCCAGGAATGTGGACCTCAAACTCGTCCTCTGGCGACGGCTCCAGGCTCGGCGAATCGCTTCTTGCCCACTGCCGTCTCCTGCTCTCGCTTGCAACGAAGGGATCGTCCTGGCGGTGCCTGCTGAGCCTGAGCGCTAGATAATTGTGCCGCTCTCCGGGGGAAATAATACAGAATATGCCATTCCCATAGTTAACGCAAGCCCAGATTCCCAGGTGCCCAATCTTCGTCCGAATCTCCTGCGTGCCTGGAATGGCCCGGCATCGAAAGCGGAAATCAGCTAAGAGTCGCCGCTGCAGGTTGCCGAGGCCGACTGCGAAAATCAGCTTACTGGCATCATTGTTGATTTTTCGGCGTCTGCCATCGGGTAACTTGTAGTAACCCTTCTCGAGCTTCTGGAGTAAATCGGCAGCGGCAATGGCAGCGTCAGTCTCCACGCTCTCGGCGCTTTGGCCTTGCAAACGTTCCCCTCTCTTGATGCTCAAGCTTGCTCCGAGATTGACACGTTCACGAAAATATAGATTCCACAAGGCCGGCGCAAACCCCCAAAGCGTCGGAACTGGCCTTGTATCCGCTACGGCAAGCCGCGCGTGAGATCGAACAACCTCACTGTGGTCGCTGGCCCCATGGCAAAATGCGCGTTCGGTAACTTCCGCTGGGCAACGCCCACTGACGGCTCGAGCCACCTGTGCAGAAGCCCACGTGGAGTTGGGAGATCTTTCGTCTCGGGTCGACGCCAACGAGGTTGGTGCGGGACGTCGTAACCGCCAACAGCACGCGGCAGCGTGAACGGAAACGCCATGCCCAAGTACCAGGCGGCATGCTGATTCGTCAGGTCCGTCCCACTCTGGATGTCGACATCGCCGAACCTGGCAAAAACGGACTTGTAATTCTCCGAGATGTTCGACTGGGCTCTGGTGCTCCGCTCAGCGACGGTATATGACGGACTCAACGCTGAGACGAAATCCTGCACCCGTCTTGCCGGCTCTGGCGGCGGGGCCAGTTTTTCTTGAACGAGGGAATCTGCAACCCCTTCTACCTGTTGCACCGCATCCTGCACTGCCTGCGGGATGAACTTCGCCTCCCCGTATTTCTCTGCGTACTTCTGGGAATATCTTTCGTGGAGGCGGGTTGCCACTCTGTCGAATGAGTTCAGGCCGTTGTTGCCATGCCCTGGATAGCCGCTGTCGCGCATGAGCTCCATCAATTTGCGCATTACGGGGATGCGCAACGTCAGCCCTTTCAGGTGCTGCGCCAAGTCTTTGCTGCCCCCTTTGATGCGCACGTTCACCAGTATCGCCAACGTTTCCTCCGAATGTGGCACTCCGAGAGCATCCTGCAGCAACTTCAGCCGGCCCCCGTGGATCTCTTCCGCGTGCTGGGAAGCTTCGCGACAACATCTCTCGATGTCGTCCCAAGGCATGGAGAAGCTGAAGAGATTGCCCTTCACCTGCGTTCTGGCTTCAGGCTTGCCGAGGGGCACGTCGATGAGATTGCCATGCGGGGCCTCCAGGTAATACACCAACATAGTACTCCAAACCGTACAGCACGCCGCGCACTCCAGCCACGTGACGTCCTTATCCACAATGTATCGACTCACGTGGCCGTAGTAATGGTCGTTAGCTAAACTCATGGGGATGGCCCCGCCGTCGAAGAACGAAGATGCCGCCTCGTGATCCCTGAGTTTACCTGTGCAGTCGCGGCATACTGGCACCTCGCACTGCGGGCACAGTTTTCTGCAGAACGGCGGCGTCTCCCAATCCACCGAATGCCTGTCGGGACACGCAAGACATCTGGCGTCCTCAGTACATCCGAATAATTTCCCTGCTCGTCCTTCGAAGGTAAACTGGACGGCCCACCGAGACACGTGGCGCTCTTGGCTGTCCAAACAGGTGCTCAAGGGTTCACTTAACAGCTTTTGTCCTCTCCACGGGTACGCCTTGCTTGTCTCCACGTCCCGATCCACATACCGCTTCTGCCATATATCGAACCCGCAATTATTAAGCAGCGTCCCAGGGAATTGCTTTTCAACATCCTGAAAAGCAGCCTCTGTCCAATATCTAATCTCGACGTTGCCAGAAGCGAAGGACATGGAACTCGACTCCAGATCTACTGGCGGGTACCCTGCGCAGGTCGTGCGAAGTTGGCCGCATATGAAACAGGCCAGACATCTCGTCGTCTCGTCGTTGTACCGTAGAGCGAGCAGGTTCAGGGCTCGCCGAGTTGTCGACAGACCCAGCATTGGCCATCGCTCCCGTTCGGCTACAGCCATGGCCCCGTATACGTAATCCAAATTCGTCATCCAAGGAATGTCGTTGTTACAAATCTCACGTATCATACTCGCATGCGTGCGACCCATGGCGCCCCCAGCAATATGATGCAGGACAACAGCTCTGTCATTTGTGTGAAAACGGCAAGAGCCGCTCTGGGTGTCCTGGAAGGGACACGAGTACAACGGCAACTTCACTCCAGTGTCCAGGTCGGCCACTGTCAAGCTGGCGCCGTCAGCTCTCAGCGGCAACGTGGGCCGTTCTCGCATGAGTTTACGTAGTTCTCGGCAGCGGCCATCAATCACATCCATTTCTACTGGCGCTCCACCCTCCTGCTCAGCACGAGCGCGAACTGCAAAATATTGCTCCTCCACGCCGTCGCCCCCTTCGCTTTCAGACTCCTCGCCAACGCCTTCGCTTGACTCCGAAGCCAAGCCTTCGTGTTTGTCAGTGGCCTCGACCGCCAGCGTTCCTGCCTTGCCTGGGAGCTGGAACCCCAAGAAATCGAGCATGTCCGTGACGCACTGACCTCCATCCCTCGCGGCGACAGGTGGCATTGCCGAAGCTGCGCCCTGGCTTACTGCAGCATTCACGTGATCGTCGCAAAAAGCGTCACATCCACTATGAGTCTCGAAAGCCTGCTTCAGTTGCAATCCAGTGCTTCCGCCCACGCCGCGCCGCCCAGCGCGCGCCCCAGACGGCGGCGGCGGCAGCGGGGCGCACTCGTTACTCTGACCCTGCTGCTCTCGCTTGACCTCCTCCCCTGTCCTGGATCGCTTGGCCACGGCACTCCCATCGTCCTGCCGCGTCACTTGCCCCGACGCCCTATCGTTCCCGTCTCCACCGTTCCTCTCTTCGGCGAGGGGCCCTGCCGGAGCTCTGTCGCTCTGGGTTCTCAGGCGCTTCGCCTCTCTGTGCCCATCATCTCCAGTGGAGCCATCGCCGCCCGAGCTTATTCCCCTTTGCGGCAACTGCTCTTGCGGGCATACCCGCAGCCGCTCGAAATGTGTTCGGACGGCACCCTGTCCGCCGTTATCTCGAAGGGACGCGGCTACCACTGGCAGGCTCGGGTCTCCGACGTGCGAACGAGCGTATGTCAACTCGTGCCTCGACGAAGTGTACGAACATAACTACATTCTGCCTCTTGCAACGCGCCAGCGCAAGCAGCTCGATATCGCTGAGATAATAATCTGCGCACGTACTCATGGCTTCCAAATAAGCAGGGTAGACGGCATTGAAGAAATTGGCGGGCAAGCCAGCAGATTGGTAGTTGCACTCCCTGGCCTTGTCGACAGACTCTGCGAAAGCCGTTATCGGTTCCAAGTCGACGCCACCGTCGAAATCGAGGCCGTCAACCACGTCGTGGATCTTACTGAAAAACAAATCGAATGAGTTCTGCAGGCATGCATCCTCAACGACACTTCTGTGCCACTCTCGAGCGCCAGGGGTTCCTGCGAACAGCGCCTCATACTTGCTCAGGCAGCGTCTTCCACAGAACTCATCAGATGCTTCTGCTGTGTACTTATCTAACAAGCCCAAGGATCGCATCAACGGCATGATATATAAAAAACATCCTCACATTCTTCCACGCAGAGAGAACCAAACTCTTGCATTATCCTTGCTTTACACTCCCCGTGCACTTCGAACTTATATATTTCATCCCGGCATGCCTCAACACAGCGTTGAGCCACGTCAAAATTGGATTGCAGAAGGCAGTGCCGCACGTGCTCACCTTCGTTATCTCCAGCGTGCAGCGAGGCACCGAAGGGGTTGGCTGCTTCGCAAAGGGTTGGATCAAATCCCAGAGTGCCCACTCCACGTCGCCCACCAGCTCCTCGGACGACAGCCTCGATTTGAAGATGTCAGCGGTAGGACCGAATGCTTCGCGGAGAAACGAGCGAGCGTCGCGCTTCACCAGCTCGCCCCTCTCCCACTCGCCCCACACATAATGAATGGCGCACGCACCGTCTCCAGCTGTAGGCATCGTCTCCATCAGCATCCCCTGCAATTCTCGCGCCGCTCGGGGCAAGGGCGCGTGCACCTCACGTAAGTCCACGACTGGCATCTCTGTGAACTCTGCTGCACGCCCTCAGGTATTAGGAAGAATAGCGTCCGTGCGGAGCTAAACTCACTGCACAAGTGATACGCGGAGCTCACAGTAGAGCCGCACGCAGATGGATGGGCACTGGTCGGGACTAGCTTGGGCCAACCTGACTTGCACCACAATGTCTACGGACAACCGCGACTGAATCGTAACGCCTTCTACCCTCTGACGGCAAAATCCTTCTGGACCCTACCTGTTAGCACACTCCCCTGTGGAGCCCAGTCCCTAGTCTCGACTCCCAGGAAGAAGCAAAGCCGGGAGAACACGAACCGACAGAGATAGGACAACAGCGCGAAGCCTTCCAGCGGGGGAGAGGGGAGGGGGCAGGCCAGCAGCTCGGTTGGCATCATGCGCGCCAGTTGAAGGAAATAACGCATAGTCTTCAGAACGTTCTCAGTACGACCAGGAGAGCTATGCTCATTACCCCCGCATACCACGAGGGTACCACACATTTACATTCCAATGCACGGAGTAACCTGAGGAGGGTGGTTCTGGCAAACGTCTCTTCATGCTTGTGGAGGGCGGGCTCAGAGACGCTCCTTCTCGCGCCAATCTCGTCTGCATGGCAAACCTTCGGGGGCCACTAGCGGGGTTGCAAGACCTTGCCATCGCAGCAACGTTCGCGACGCGCAGGCACAGCGCTGCACAACATGCAAGGAGACGCCTGAACGACTCACACCAGAACGAAAGGCCCCCACGATTCATACCGCAGAGAGCCCCAACAACTCACATACTGGGAGGAACCCGAACGACGCACCCCAGGACGACAGCCCGAACGACTCCACCAGGACGGGAGACCCCGAACGACTCACACCTCGAGCAGCCCGAACAACTCACACGCAAGGAGGCGTCAGAGCGACTCGCACCAGGGCCAGGAACCCGAACGACTCACACAGCGAGGAGCCCAACTGATGCACACACCAGGCGGAGCCCTAACGACTCGCACCAGGACGAGGGGCCCAACCACTCACACCACGAGGATCCCGAACGACTCCCACACAAAGAGGAGCCCGAACGAGTCACACCAGGACGAAGGGCCGGAACGACTCACACCACGAGGAGCCCGAACGACGCACACACAAGGAAGTGCCCGAAGCACTTCCACCACGAAAGACGAGGAGCCCCAACGACGCACACGACGAGGAGACGGAACTATTCACACACAAGGAGGAGCCCGAACGACGCACACCAGGACGAGGAGCCCGAACGACTCACATCACGAAGAGCCTCAACGACTCACACACAAGGAGGAGCCCGAAGGACCCACACCAGGAAGGACGAAGGGCCCCAACGATGCACACCACGAGGAACCAACGCTTCACATATGTGCGACGCACAGAACACCGAACTCCTGCATTAGCTCTGTCTTGCGCTCCTATGCAGTTCGAATGTCCCTTGTTCATCCCGACAGGCCTCCGTCGACATGAGATCGACGAAGGCAGAGCCACCCAGGCCAGTGCAGGGGGAAGGGCTCGGGCCAGCAGCTCGGTTGGCATCGTGCTTACTAGTGATTGGAGATTACGCATAATGTTTCTTAGAATTGCTGTGCCACAAGGACCAGTCTCAACGACTCAATCCAGAACGAGAGGCCCCAAGGACCAACCCAAGGGAAGCCCGAACCACTCGCGCACAAGGAAGGGCCCGAAAGACTCATACCACGAAGGACGAGAGGTCAGAACGACTCACAGATGCTGGCGGCGACGTCGACGACGACGACAAGATCCATGCTTACGATGACAACGATGACTTCGGACGCGACAATTCCATGGACGACGGCGTCGACGACCCAGCGATCTTCCCCGACCTGTCCTGCAGGGCGCACGCGGCACGAAATGCTAAACTGATCGGGCTCGCCCATGATGTCGGGCGCTGGCGGCAGGCGGCAGGGTCGGAGGGAGAGGTAGAAGAGAAACAGAAGGAGAAACTCGCCTCCCAGATCGGTCCCCTTGACCAAGTCTGTCGACTCACGGAACTCAGAGAGTGCACGTGCTGGGCCAGACTTCAGGTGGTGTGAGTCATTGGGGCTCCTCGCCCTGGGGCGAGTCGTTCGGGTTCTTCCATGTATGAGTCGTTCAGGCCCCTCGCCACGCGACTCACTCATCGAAGAGAGGCTAGAACGACTCTGTCCAGGAGAGGGGACCCGAACAACTCACAACAGGAGGGGATCACCGAAGGAATCCACTGCACCGTGGTAGCGGCCACACCGTCGATAACACTGCCTATCTCCCAACGCGGCAAGGTAACGACATCACCCAGTACTGATGCAGCGGTGAATCATACGGTAATCCTAATACTGGACATGAGAGCATGCACCATCGCAGCCCACTGCCGAAAACCAGAAGAAACCGAACAATCTCCACGAGTCAGAAACAAAAACGGCGAGTACAATAATCAGCAGCATCACCTCAGCAGAACAAGCAGCACCAGTATAGATTATAGAAACCTGCATCGAAGAACTGACCAACGGATGTCAAATTGAAGCAACATCCCATTTCCCACTTCGCTCTACCCATAATCATAATGGAAAATCGTACATTCTGCAGTTGTGCAATACAGTGCATATACTACCAGAGCCCACTGCCGTACGTGCTCCTCCAACAAAGTAAAACGAGCGTCCAGCAACGCGTGGCTCACTTCCCCGGTAGGTGCAGGACCAGATGCGGGAGCCGAACTGCTATCTCCGCGGACCTGCGCGTCATCCACGTCATCAGCCCGATCGGTGGAAACCTCGGACATTTCGTCAAGAGCCTGCTGCTGGTGGCGTGTCCGAGCTTCTTGCTCACGTCTCGACACGCTCTGGGTGTTGCTGAGGCGCTCATGGGGTTTGTCTGGGTTCATCGTATGCGTCCTGCAGCGCGGCATACCCGCCAACGGATATCCACGTGCCCTCGGGATGCTCTTGCTGCGGCAGCGATTGCGCGCCCTGCTCTGGATGCCTCTCCGCGGTGCGCTGGTGGATCGGCCCCTCCGCGGAGAAGAACTCTCTGCGCCAGCACGCGCAGAGCTACGGGATGCGCCAGCTGTTTTCGAACGCCCAGTCTTAGAGCGCCACTCCCAGAAACTCCAAGGGTTAGGATCCTCCTTCCATTGGTGTAGTTCATGAGCCAGCACGTCATCTACGTGGGGCTTCTCGTCCTGGGAGCGTATGCGATCATCGGAGCGGCTGCGAAGAAGGGGGCCGCGGCGTGCACGACGGAAAGCACGATCCCAATCACTCCGCAGATCCTCGCCACTACGAGTAGCCATCGCGCGCGAGGTCGAGTGAGTACGTCTACGCCGAGCTAAGCTCACTGCAGAAGTGGTAGGCAGAGACAACTCACAGCAGCAAGGAGATTCCTGGGGAACGGATGCAGGAATGATCTCCTACCTCTGATGAGCCACAACGGCTGCGGACAACGGGCAGGGAATCGGAATGCCTTGGACACAATTATGGCACAGTTCCTCTGGACACAAGCCTCCCTCGCACATCCTTGCGACCTCCGTCTCTGATCACCGCTCCGTGGAATCAGCAGCCGAAAAATGTCCAGTGCACGCAGCACAAGGTACCACTCTGCTGAGGTTCGCAACTTTGGGCTGCATCCCAAAGGCAGGTTCCCTCATTATGTCGACGGCGAGCACCAGGCGGCAACTTAGACAGGAGAAGTGAAAAATGAGCAGCCGGGGAAACCGCCTCTCAGATCGGTCCCCTCGAACAGATCTGAGGAATCACGGAACTCATAGTGTGCGCATCTTCGACCTGGCCCCAATAGACCCCCAAGAGGCTCCCAAGAGGTCTCCGAGAGGCCCCCAAGAAGCCCCTAACAAACCCCAAGCGGCTCCCCAGAGGCCCCCAAGAGCCCCCAAGAAGCGCCAAGAGACCCAAAGAAGCCCCCAAGAGGCCCCCAAGAGACCCCGAAGAGACCCCCCGGAGGCCCCAAGAGTCTCCAGAGGGTCTCCAAGAGGCTTCACGAAGAGCCCGGACGATGCACACCAGGACGAGGAGCCCCAACGAGTCACACCACGAAAGCCCGAACGACTCACACCACAAGGAGGGGCCCCAACGACTCTCACCAGGACGAGGCGCCCGAACTACTCAGACCACGAGGAGCCCGAACGATTCACCCCACGACGCGGGCCCCCAACTACTCACACCACGGGAAGCCCGAACGAGTTACACGAGGAAGAGAGGGCCGACCGACTCAAACTCAAGGAGGGAACTCTTGCCACGAAACCCGAACGACTCACACATAGTGAGGCCCCCGAAGGAGTCACACAAGGAGAAGCCTGAACGACTCATTTCAGAGCGACAGGCCCGAAGGACCAACCCAAGGGAACCCCGAACCACCCACGAACAACGAGGGGCCCGACAAACTCGTACCACGAATGACGGAGGGCCCCAGCGACTCACACCACGAGCACCGGAACAACTGACGGAGGCTGGCGGCGACGTCGACAACGACGACAAGATCCATGCTCACGATGACAACGATGACTTCAACGACGACACTTCTATGGACGACGGCGTCGACGACCCAGCGATCTTTCCCCACTAGTCCTGTAGTGCGCACGCGGCACGAAATACTAAATTGATCAGGCTTGCCGATTGATTCGGTCGGACATAGTCCAGCTGTGCCTAATCAAAAGAAGCTGCGGCACCCAGAGAACGCACATGGCTCATGATACCAGGCAACAATGTAGCATAGAAGCACGCGTCTCTGGGACACGCGCGCAAAAAACTGCACGCGAAACTACCAATAGCCCTGACTGATACTGAAGTGGAGCGATCAGAGGTGCGAGTCGTCCGCGTCCGCTTGCTCACAGATTGGATCCAGAGCCTCTTTCAACGCAGAGGCGGTTGCGTGATCCGTAATAGTGTCCACTGCCATGTACACCGTGACATCCGATGCATAGTCCAGTCCGTCAGGTGGCTCGATGCCCATGATAGCAGCCACCTCCGCCCACCTGCTCCGCGGAACCAAGCAAGTCCCATAATGGTCACGCGCAACATTGCCACGGGAGCGTGCACCGTCGGCTGGGTCGCGGCACTCATAGCCGTCCGCGGGAACCCACGAGTGCAGAAGCGGATTCCGGTTAGTCATGTATAGGCTTTCCCACAAAGGGCTGAACCAGCGGAAGATGTAGCCATTCGGGGGACTAGAATGCCCACCATGTGCTCGACACCGCCTGCACAAAATACCATCGCATAGCACCTTCCTGATAAGAACGTAATGATCCTCGACCCATTCAGCGTCGGTCACCGGGCCGATAGCTCCGTGATCGATCTGCGTCGTGATCGTGTCCATGCGCATGGCATAGAACATGCGGCGGGAACAGGGCTGCCGATACCAGGTGATGAAGGCGATGAACATAGCGGTCGAGTCAACGTTCGCCATGGGAACCCAGCGCGGCATAGGGTTGGCGGGAAGCGACATTCCAGCAGGATGCGTCTCCGCGGAATGCTGGTAGTTCGGCCCTCCGCATGGAAGAGCTCCTGGCAGCAACAGGTGCAGAGCTACGGGATGGGCCAGCTGCTTTCGAGCGGCCAGTCTTAGAGCGCCACTCCCAGAAGTTCCAAAGGTTAGGATGGAGTGAAGTCGAGTGGAACGTCTGCGCCAAGCGAAGCTCACTGCACAAATGGTAGGCGGAGACAACTCACAGCAACAAAGAAATTCTTGGGGAACGGATGCGAATTTAATCTCCTACTTCTGATGGGCCACAATGGCGACGGACAACCAACTGGGAATCGCAATGTCCTGCACTCGATTATGCCACAGTTCTTCCAGAAATACACACTCCCACACATCCATGCGAACCTTCGCCCTTGCTCACGACTCCCTGGAAAAACCAAGACCAAAGAAAAGCGAGATCCCAGGGACACAACTGTAAAGGAATCGAACGAGGCAGAGGCGGAAGATGAGAACTGTGAGAGGACACCCATTCTTTCTCAGCGACGCACTCCTTGCAGTGTAGCTTCTGGCGATTCTGCAGCACTGTACGAGCACCTCTGGCACATCTACGTCGCGGGATCCGACGCGTCGAATCCTTGCGCACGACATGCCTTCCACACCCTAGTGATGCACCGAGAAGATGCGCGATGCGTGCGTCCACTCTTCGACCAGTACTTCAGCTCATATGCCGTTCTTCGGGACCTACGTCCCTGTCATATCCCTTGTGCATCCCCGCTTTTTGTCACAACTCCCTGGAGTCTGCACTACTGAACGCCCACGAACCAGCGTCACCGAAGAGCGAGCTCCGCCAGCGATCGGTGCTCGTTCACACAAGTAGATTGCTTGCCAATGGCCGAGAAGGGCTGAGAATGGCCCACAATGGCCCCCAGAGGCCCACAGAGAGCCACGACGAGGCCGAACGACTCACCCCAGGACGAAGGGCACGAACGATTCAAACCACGAGGAACCCGAACGACTCACACACCAGGAGAGCCCCGAGCGGATCTTTTCCTCGTTCTTCCTCCCCCTCTTCCCTGGTCCGGCAAGGAGCGCGGGCGCGCTCCCTTTCATCGCGCATACGCAACGCGTGAAGTAACTCCCAAGCCCGCGCTTGTAGCCGCAGGCAACCGCCGCACTGTCGCACAGCGCTCCTTCATTATCTTCCCCTTCCTCCGTCTTTTCCCTGGCCGAGCAAGGGGCGCGGGCGCGCGCCCCTTTTCTTGGTTCCGCATGCGCGTTTCTCATGGCGACCATGATCGCACATGGCGACCCCCAGGGCCCTCCTCCTGGCCCTCGTCCTTTTTCTCCTCCGTGTCCTCCTTCTCCTCTTCCCCCTCTTCTTCCTCCGGCTATAGAACCACAACCGAAAAACAACTAAATTCCAAGGACATGACTGAAACGAAACACACAAAGCAGAGGCGGAGGAGGAGGACTGCGAGGAGGACACACATGTTTTGCCATCGAGCGCGCAATACTGGAGGACAGACTATAAACCAAACGTACTCTTCGCACGAGCGCGGTAGAGGAAGCATCGGAGGTCCGACTCCCAGGCCTGGCGAGCGCGCGATCGACCGCCACAAGCAAAATCGCCTCACCTCTCAACCTCTCGGCATCTGAGGGACAGGTAGCAACTCTTTGTGTCTTCATTTTTTTTGGGAGGGGACATGACCATATGTGTGTGTTTTGTGTGCATATCTATGCATATACACAATATGGACCGAGCCACGTGTCTTTATATCTTGACTTACATTTATGTATCGACACATGTCCACACGTGCAGAATTTACACATGCCTAGATTTAGACGACGCCCCCATCCCTCTGGGTCGAAATTTGAGAGACGAGATCTGAAAAGAACTGACTCTATCTTTCATCCGCTCTCTAGCACAAACATACGTACAGCATGCGCACCATGCACGGAGACCACACGGCGTGATATCACTCGAGAGAAGCGCGCTTTGTGGTCCTAGGGGCCTGGGTCGGGCCCAAAGCGGGAAAACAAAGCACCCGTGCCACAAAAAACCTTAGAATACAGAAGAAGACGCCACACAATCTCGAGCACTGCGCAGACGGTCGCAAATTTTCCGTACATCATGCGACGGTTATTTCCGCATAACTACGCCGCGCGTTGGTGCGGCCACGCGTGTCGACCACCTGGGCGGTCTTAGTGGATCGGAAAAGGTAGAGATCCCGAGTGAGGAAGAGGTGGAGGGGATGGGCGTTCATTTAAACACGCTGATTGGCAGGTATACGTGTCCCAGTCTCTCGGGTCGACTCCTAGCGCACGGCATGCTGTGCAGACCAGAGTAGAGTCCTGGGCAGACGAGGATTGCTGCGTTCAGAGTTCGTCTGCATTTCCGTACATGCGCTGTTGTATATTTCCCCCGCCGCGGCCCCCAGAGGCCGTCCATAACGAAAAACCACGCGTTATAATTTCTGCGCGACGGTTGAGGATCTGAGCTTCTGGACGGCGGCCACCTAATGGCGCATTTCACGACCGCGGCCGCGAGGGGGAGGTGGAGAAGATGAGGGCTCTTCCCAAAGCATATGGTCGCAACCTCGCACTGCGTCCTCGGGTACGCGTTGCTGCGCGAGCGATATGCGGGGGACGAGGTGGGGCGGAGGTGATCGTGGAGGGTGGTCGTTTCCTCGAAGTTGCGCATGCGTTAGCCACTTGTCGGCGCGCGTCCCCGCGCCAATCCCTCCCTGCACGGATCGCCCACGGATCGAACCAGATCGAGAGGGGAGAGGAGCGAGAAGATGGCAAGCGCAGCGTGGGCGGCCCTTCTGCAGTAGTGCAGCGGCCAGCTTCACGCGTTAATTCTACGGGGAGGGAGAGGGGGAGTCATTCTGATAAGAAGCGTGTATGAGGAGGGTGCTGAGGCGAGGGAGTGGGTGTCACCAGAAGCGTGGGCAAGGAAGGAGAGAGGCGGCCTGGCGGCCTGCAAGCTCGCTCCAAGCAGTGCCGTGCCACAGCGGCGGCTGCCATTATTCAGCCTGCGATCGCTCAAATTCGTTTGGGTGCTTATGCGTGATGCGCGTGGGTGCGCATGCGCGTGCGCGCGTGCGTTTGCGCGTGCGCGATGGGGGGGGGGGGGGGGCGAAGGAAAGCGGGAGGCGAGCAACTCGTAGGAAGGCGTACCTCCCGCGTCATCCTGCGCGATCCGCTCGCGAAATCACCGCGGGGAAGATCGACAATGGCAGAAATTAGGTGTGTATATGTGCGTGCGCGCGTGTGCGCGTGCGTGCGTGCGTGCGTGCGTGCGTGAGAGAGAGAGAGAGAGAGAGAGAGAGATAGAGAGAGAGAGAGAGAGAGAGAGAGAGAGAGAGAGAGAGGAGTGCGCGGGCGTGCGCAACGTGTGCGCGCGTGTGCGCGCGAGCGTGCGTGGAGGGCGGATGGGAGGAGGGAGCAAGAGGCACGGCGAGTTACAGACCTGCGTGTCTGAAATGTTCGATCCTCTCCAAAATTTGACTGCGTGCGTGTATACCTGCGTGCGTGTGTGTGAGTGCGTGTATATGCGTGTGCGCGCCGAGCTACTCCTGGCGCGAGTTGCGCCGCATCGGCTCAGGAGGAGGACGAAAACCATCGCGAGGATGTTAACCTGCACGTGGGTCAGGACAAGAACCGCCGTGAGGATGCGAACCTGCGCGAGCCTCGCGGACGAACACCACCACGAAGATGTTCACCTGCACCATCGTGAAAAAGTCAGTCATCTGCACGCGAGTACTGACGACCGCTACGCCGACCTTGCACGGTGAGCATAGCGCCGTGGCGGGGCAACGCGAAAACTGCAGGATTGCTCGAGCCCTGGGCTCGATGGAGTCCTTTTCTTCGCTCTCCAATGCAGTGGGGGAACCGACAGGAGGGCAAGGGGCGGGCGGGATGAGAGAGCGGGAAGGAAAGGCATCGTTGATATTACACTTACCCACGCACGGGCACCTTTTCCTCTGCATTTACGCCAGGGTATCGAGGGGGGGCCCCCTGGGTCAAACGGAGTCGAAAATCTTTCGGGCCCTGAGCCCGGATGATCGAGCTGGCGAGTTTGTTTCTTCCGCGCTCCTGGGAGGAGGGGTGAGGCATGGGCGAAGGGAGCGGAGAGAGGTGGATTGGATGGCGGGAGATAAGGGCGCTTCCTCCGCTGATATTCATAGACGCACGCTCACACACCAACACGCACACAAACACGCACACGCAAACATACTCACCACGCAACTTGAACATTTCCTCCACCCCCAGGCCCGAAAACGGAGAGCCCCGTGCGGACGGCGGAAGCAACGCGGACTGGAGGATGGTTCGAGCCTTGAGCTCGTCCGATTGAGTTAGTCAGTTATTTTCTTCCGCTCTCCGCTACAAGGAAAAGATGGATGGGGGCAGAGGGAGGGCGGAAACAGCACAGGTTACATCGGAAGAACCAGCGAAGACGAGATAATAGGAACCGGCTCCAACACCAAGACAACGCCAGGGCAGTGAAGGGAAGAGCCCGAACGACTTTCACCAGAAGGAGGCCCGAACGCCTCACATAAGGACAACAGGCACGAGGAGCCCGAACGACTCACCCACCAGGACGGGCCCCAACGACTCACACCAGAACGACGGGTCCGAACGATTCACATCTCATGGAGCCCGAACAACCCACACGCATGGAGGCGCCCGAACGATTCACACCAGGACGAAGCGCCCGAACGACCCACACCACGAGGACCCCGAACGACTCATACACGAGGAGGGACCCGAACGACGCGCAGCAGGACGACGAGCCCGAACGATTCACACCACGAAGAGCCCGAACGACTGACACACAAGGAGGTACCTGAAGGACTCGCGCCAGGAAGGACGAGAGGAGCAGAGCCCGAGAAAGGAGAAATCTCACAGACTGACTCAAACGAATCTAACGAGGCAGAGGCAGACGGGCAGGACTATGAAGGGAACACGTATGTGTTTGCACGGGCCGAACTGCTCAGGCGCTCAGACAGCGTGTAGATAGATCTGGAGTCCACGAGCAGCGATATCACCCAGCACTGATTCAGTGCTGTGCCGCAAACTACACCCACCAATGAATCTTTACTGAGAAGAATCACTACCGCCATCACTACCGAGGGTAACCAGCACCATCACATAGTATAGTAACCAGAACCCAAAGATCCCAAGTACGGAGTCCAGCCAGATCGCAG
>CAUYUJ010009004.1:0-36856 GCA_963575745.1 Prorocentrum cordatum | reverse complement strand
GGCATCCAAAATGTGGCCCGAGAATGGAGTTCTGGGAACTCGAAGACCACGAAGTGGCCTACAGTTGGCTCCGGGCATTCAAAATGTGGCCCGGGAATGGAGTTCTGGGAACTCGAAGACCACGAAATGGCCTACAGTTGGCTCCGGGCATTCAGAATGTGGCCCGGGAATGGAGTTCTGGGAAGTCGAAGAATGGAGTTCTGGGAGGTCGAAGAGCACGAAATGTGCGCCTGTTTGAATAAAACGAGTCTCCCCGGCAATCCCCAACGGCCCCCCAACGGCCCCCCAACGGCCCCCCAACACCTCCCCAACGGCTGCCCAGACCCCCCTGTGGAGTAATGTGCTGCTCTCTTTTTAGACCACTAGAAACCTATCAGTCTTCGCTGTTAGGTAATTATCCCGGCAAAGCAACCTAACAGCGATGTGTCTAAGTATAACTGAAACATGCAGCAGCAGTGAGAGGCACTGTGATACCAACAGTAACAGTAATAGCGATGCAAAAGCTGTTGTCATCGTCGCGCTGAGCTTGATTCGATGTGTTGTCAAACAAGGTACTGCCATGGACGCATGTCGCTTGAATGACTACATGTATAAACGAGACACTGCTATCAACGCACGGAACTTGAATAGATATATGTCCAAACGAGACACTGCTATCAACGCGTGGAAAATGAATGGATGCTTGTTCAAAGGAGACATTGTTATCAACGCATGGAGCTTGAAAGTATGTTTCTCCAAACGAGACACTGCTATCAACGCACCGACCTTGAATGGATGTCTGTCCAAACGAGACACTGCTATCAACGCTGGGAACTTGAATGGATGTGTATCCAAACGACACTCTGTTATGAACGCATGGAATCTCAAACGATGTATGTCGATGAAAGCGAGGACGGCCTGTATGCATTAGTGTGTGCTTATCTCGTGATGTTGTTTTGGAAGCGCTCATGTCTATCATCGCTTGCACAGCAGAGGGGGGTGCTTGTATCTCACTGCGCACAGGTACAGTCGGCATCTGAAGCGAACAACCGGCTGCAGGCTGAGAGGCCTCGCAAAGAGTCGCAGGCTGAGAAGCACCGCGACCGCGCAATTGGAGACTGAAGCTGAGGCTAGCATACAGGAAGCGCAGGACGAGAAGCACAACGCGACAACCGGCTGCAGACTGAGAAACACCGCAAAGAGTCGCAGGCTGAGAAGCACCGCGGCCGCGCAAGTGGAGGCTGAAGCTAAGGCTAGCATACAGAAAGCGGCAGGCTGAGAAGCACCACGCGAGAGCAGGCTGTGACGCACCAAACTGGCCGGCTCATCATGCTGCAACCCACGGTTCCTCAGGCTCGTGCAGGCCAGCCTAAGTCTTGTCGAGCTTTCGCGCAAGCGATCTTCGTCGCGGCAATCTTGTCCGCGAAGAGCTCGGCGAAAGCCTTGGCGATTTGTTCGGGAGGACCGCCTTCGATGATGCTCTTGTCAGGCAAGCCGTGGCTCAAGAGTTGTTTGAAGCTTCTGGGGCGCGACAGGCTGACGTAGTAGGCAAGCCAAATGGACTCCTTCTTCAGTCTGGGCGGAAACGTCCAGTGGACGATGAAGCCTGGATCCGCCGTCTTGCCCTGGACGCCATGCAGAGTCCCCTGCTTTTTGGGCAACACGGGCAACTGCGTCCTGGACACCGCGATGGCCGGGCCACCTGTCTTCGCCTTGAACTTCCACGGGCGCGCCTGCGGTGTGATGGCGAGCACTCCGCGCAGGTCAGGGCCGGCAGACTGAGAAGCACTGCCAGCTGTTACCTTCGCGGCCGTCAAGAAGAGTTCATCGCTGTCATCGATCTTGACATACACAGCCTTTGGCATGTAGTAGAGTACGACCACACCGTCCGATACAATGGACGGCCGGCCCTCCAGCGGAGGCTCCAGAGCGTGCAGCTCTATGCCTACCACTTTGCCTGGCGCACCGCGGACATACTTCGGCGGCAGGACGGATTCCGTCAGGATGACTTCCATGCCAATGGAGAGCGGCAGCAGCCCTGGCATTTTTGCGGTAGCGCCGATGTTGGGCTCCGCGCGCATCTCGTCGAAATCAGGCTTCGCGAGGCGCGCAGCTGGTCTGTCGATTGCTGGTACGTAAAAGAGCAGCTGGCCAGCATCGTGCGCATCAAGCTTCGCCTGTGCATGCATGGCGTAAGAGACGATGCGCCACTCATAGGCCGACTCGTACCAGCCTCTCGCTGTACGCAACCGAGGATCCCATTGAAGTGGCTGATCGGCTTCGCTGTTGCCGGCAGCAGGCTGAGCAGCACCACCAGAGCTAACGATTTCTGTTTTGACGATCGCCTGCCAGCTCTCGTCAGAGATCTTTTTCCCGCCTGGAGTTCGCATAGCGTGGAGAACCTCGACTTGCAACGGGTCCGTAAAGCGTTGCATCTGCGCGAAATCGATGACGTACTCGATGTCGGCGAGCAACTTCCTACCCTGTTGGTGTTCGTAGGATTGGCCCGCGTGAGGCGCCAGCAGGGAAGCGGTGGCGGGGACTGGCGGCAACTGGTAGAAGTCTCCGCACAAGATCTTCACAGGCATGCGTCCCCACGTCTCCTGCGGGCGCATGTACTTCGCGGGGTCCAGGTGGTAGCGCAACGCCCTGCCGTAGGTCGTGCGCAGTGCATCTGCATGCAGCAAAGGCCCCGGCACAGCACCCAGCTCATCGATCACGTCGACGCCGAGAGTGCCTGTGAGGCGATCCAGCTTTTTCTGCGTCTGTGGCGTCAAGCGCAGCCTGGCTGTCTGCATGGAATCCGACATGAGCAGGCCATTGGAGGAATGAATGGTCCTGCCGCGCGGGCCGAGGTTGTGTGCGGCGTGGTTGGACTGCGCTTTGCCGAGGTACCCCTGCTCGCCGAAGTAAGTGATGGCCATCGGTTCCACCACTTTGGAGAGGGTGCGCGTCTTGCCGACACCGCCTCCACCGAGCCAGATCGCTCTGTGGTTGCCTGTCGCGGACGCCACGGGGAGGAGATGCGTTGTCTTGTCTGGTCTGCCGTCAAATCGTTTCTGCAGAGACAACGCAAACAACGCCACCGCGTCAATCTGCTCCTACGTGCAGTGGGCATCAGTGACGAGCTTCCACGCAACAGCCGCCGGGCCCTGCATGGCCAAGAGCTGCGGAACGAGTTCTGGTTGGGCGTCCTCGGCAGCAGGCTGAGGAGCACCGCTGGGGAGCCAGTCGTCCGCAGCATCGGGCAAGATCTCTCCATCCGCGCTCGTTTGCTTTTTCTGTAGCGCTATGCTTTGCCGCTGCAAGGCTAGCATGTCAGAAAAGCTCTCGTTCAGTCGCGTGCCCAGATGCTCCCGCGCGCCCGTGCTGGCTGGCTGTGCAAAGCTCGCGTGCAGCATGCCGCCGTACGCTCGATTGAGATTCTTCAGCTGCTTGTCGGCGTAGCTGAGGCGGCCCTTCTGATCCAAGCGGTGCAGGTGATCTTGCTGCAGGGCCAGCTCGGTTGCTCTGACGTGGTCCCGCAGCGGGAACAGGGAGATCCCTGTAATCGCGGCGTCCTCGACATCCTCCTCCACGTCGCTGCCGCCGCCTCCACCCACGTCAACGAGCTCCAGCGGGACTCGGCCTTTGGGCCTTTCGGCATCGCTCGCGGAGTCTTCATCGGCCTCGAGGTGGGCACTCGCCGCTGGCCGAGGCTTCACCCGCGCCTCCGCCGCGAGTTCCACGTGCGCCAGCACGTCTCGCGCCACGTACGCGCAGAACTCTGCCAGAGTGCACTGTTCCTCGTGCCACCTGCAATGGTGGTTACTGAAGGCGAGGATGCGCCGTGCCGCCTCCACCGGCATGCGCCGCGCCAGCTGAGACCTTGCGAAGGACGCTAGGCTGAGGAGCACCAGCTCACCCTCGTCGAGGTTCGCCCGAGGCTCTTTCAGCTCGGAGAAGAGTGTCGTGTCCGCGAGCACGAGCATCTTGCGGGCCAGGCGGCATCTGGTGTCTGCGCGCGCCGCCAGCACGTGGATCTCCGCGCAGCGAAGCCGCCACGCCCGCTCGAACGAGCATGGGCGCACGGCGGGGCAGTCGCAGTTCCTCAGCAGATGGCTGTACTGAGTAACGCAGCCACAAAAGAGGGGACCCTCGCATGCCCAAGGCGTGAAGAGGAGGGCCTTGAAGAGCGAGTTCTGCTCGGGGTCCTGTGCCCAGGTCGGGCACTGGAAGCCATCGATGGTGGGGACATTACTGCGCAGCCGCACCTCCTGCACGTACCGCTGAGCCATGACGTAGTGGTTCTCGAAGGCGAAGAATCGCGGTCCAGAAGCCTTTGCCCGGCTCGGCTTCAGGACTCGCCGGACGTACATCCTCGTTGTTGTCGTACTCGTCGTCGTCGTGGTCGTCGTGCTCGTCTTCGTCGTCGTCGTCGTCGTTCTCGTCATCGTCATCATCATCACCAGCAGCAGCATCCGAATCATCATCATCATCATCATCATCATCATCATTGTCGTGGTCGTCGTCGTCGTCCTGTAGATGTAGTAAGGCATGGTCTGCAGGCGAGCGCCCCTGTGAGCGTAGTCGTCGGCTGTGTTCGTGCTGGTGGTGCACGCGCGCATGTCCTCGCAGTCCCCGCCGTCAGCCTGCTCGTCGCAGTCCCCGCCGTCAGCCTGCTCAGCATCAGAAAGGATGTGTTCAGGAGGCTGAGGAGCACCGCTGATCACACCTGCTGCGTGCTCCTGGTCCTCGTCAGCCACGTGGATCTGGATGCGGACTGCGTGTATTGGCACCTGATCACTATCCTGCTCCTCGCAAGTACCTTCATGGTTGAGCAAGCGCTTGCACTGCTGGCAAGCCCATTGCAGTTGTCTCGTGAAGAGCCGCGTATGGTGGTGCGACTGGAGGCAGTCGCCGCCTGTGAGGACGTGCACGGCTACCTCCGTCGTGGAGAGCCAGAAGCACCGATTCGCCATCGACGCCAGCCGGATACAGACGCGTCGAGCGCGGCGAGCGAGATCCTCCTGCGTGCGGCTCCGTTTGGCGTGCGCCTGGCCCTCGGCATCAGCGGCGACCTCACTCAGCACCTTGCGGGCTTCTTCCTCGTCCTCCTCTTCCTTCTCCTGCTGCTCCAGACGCTGCATGCCGGAGAGCATAGCCTGGAAGAGCGGCGTCATGGACTCCATCATTTTCCCCTGGTACTTCGTGATGTAGAAGTCCATGGAGAAAGCCTTCTGGAAAGCAGCTTGGAAGCTCTCCACGACAGATGCATTCTGCTGCAGCAAGGACCCACAACCGTAGAGCCATTTTTTGCGCCTGCTGAGTTGTCCTGATGAGCGCGCTGCGGTTGCCGAGTCTGGGTCCTTCATGATCTTCGTCTTCTTGGTAAGCCTTCTGCGCTTGGCCGGCTGAGCAGGAGCGGCCGCCGGCAGGTCACCCTGAGAAGGCTGAGGAGCACCACCAGGCTCAGGCACGTCTGCTGCCTCGGCGGACTCGTCAGGCGCGCACAGCAAGAACTGGAAATCCACGTTGCGCCGGCTTGTCACTTGAGAGACGTCGTTGCTTGAGCTCCTGAACGGCTGGTCGCGTTTGAGCTGGCAGCGGCACCGCTGGTTGCGTTCGTCAGAGAAGTCAATGAACGGAGTGCGGACCAAAGGCTTGCCACGCCGACGCACTCGCTTGGTGCGGCCTGCCAGAGATAGCTGCTGGATGCGGAAGAACCAGAAGCGGCACGACGGGGTTCTGTTGGAGCGCAGACTCTCTTTGGCCTCGAGCTTCTTCTTGACGTACTTGACGCACGTCTCCGTGCAATCGTGCTCGTGGTTGGAGCAGATGTTGTAAAAGAAGTCATGGCTAAAGGCTACTGCCCGCGCCCCCGCATCTGCGTCAATCTCCTCGACCGAAGCCGGCGAGCCATCGTGCTTGAGGACTTCCTGAATCACTCCATCCTCGTTCGTCTGGAAGAGACTACCATGGCTGACTGCCATGGCAGGCTGAGAAGCGCCACCGAGCTGCCCGAAGCTAGATCGCTGGCGGTAGCTCGGAAACGTAGACTGAAAGGCACCTGTGAGCGGGAAGCTCCGGTACGCTGCAGCGCCGATTGCAGGCATCCGGTTCTCTGCAGCTGCCCGCGCGCGCTCCTCCACGAGGTACGGCTGCTCCACTGGCGGGCCGAGCGGCACCTCGTCGCGCCTGGTGCCATCCTCCTCTTCGCCTCCGTCCATGCGGCTCTGTAGCTGCTGCCTGGCTGTGAAAGGCTCTGGCGCGACATCAGGAAGCCCCAGCTGCCGCGCGGGCTCGTTGGCAGCTTCGTACTGCACGGTCTCCGCGGTGGAAAGAAGCGCAGCGCGCAGGTTCCGAGCCGCGGCGCGCAGCCCTCCGACCACGGCCGAGCGCAACCACGCCATCGTAGGCCCGATGACGCTGTGGCCTTTGCCGTGGCCATGCGTGAAGCCCCGACCCTGTGCTTCGAAAGGCGCCTGCACATCAGTGCTTCCTGGGGCCACGCACGGCTGCAGAGACGCTGCCACGTCGTCCTCCGTTGACACTGCCTGTCGGGCTAGCGTTGTGCGGCCAACAAACAGGCGCTCTAAGCCAATGATGTAGCGGTAGTGCAGCTCGGTCATCAACAGGAAGAACTTGGCCTGCGCACGCGGGTCTGCTGCGACTATCTGGTGCATCCGCTCCAGAGAAGGCATGGTAGGCGCTGAACTCCGCAGGTCAGGGCCAGCAGGCTGAGAAGCGCCGCCGGCTGTGGGAACCGCACTATCCGCGTGCCCGCGAATGTCGAAGTGGCTCCGCTTTCCCGGCCCTTCGTGTAGCTGGAGGACCAACGGGCTGTACGTGTCTGCGAAGTTCGGTGTGACGAAGAAGCTCGCGGCGCCGAACTTGAGGTTGTTGCCGTGTCCGTTGAAGCGGAGTGCTTGTTTCCGCCCCTCTGTGCCAGGTGCATCGGAAGTGCTGAGTAGCAACGTCCTCAGGGCAGTCTTGACCTTCGCAGGCATGCCCGGGCGTGAAATGGCGGAGCCGATGCAGTCGCCGGGCTTCGAGATGTTCAGCGCTTCCATGAAATCTTCCGCCGAGGCCTGTGACAGGATCTGTAGGTCAGTGCCGAAGCCTTTCCTGCCAATCGCAGCTCGCGTGCCTTTCAGGAGCCGCAGCCGGCGGATCACGTCCCCGAGAACAGCATGGATCTCTGGAGAGTTGAAGCGGCTCTGGGAGGCGGCCTCGTAGGTCTCCTCGTCGCTCGCGAGAGAGTACTCGAGCTCCTCCAGGTTGATGAGGCGTCGCGCGACCTCGCAGGGAAGCTAAGTTTACAACACGGTGCTATCAACAATGACAATCGTGATCAGAACGAGACACTGCTATCAACGGTGGAAATGCCATCAATACAATGAATCGTGTAAGAAGGAGGCACTGCCATCAACGGAGCATTTAATGGCAGTCGTGTAAAGAACGAGACACTGCTATCAACGAAGGAAATGCCATCAGCAAGACGAATCGTGTAAGAAAGAAACACTGCTATCAACGCAGCATTCGCGTAACAACGAGACACTGCGATCAACGCTATCAACGCAAGACGCTTGAATGGATGGTTGTCCAAACGAGACACTGCTATCAACGCGTGGACAATGAATGGATGCATGTTCAAAGGAGACACTGCTATCAACACTCGGAGATTGAATGGATGTAGGTCCAAACGAGACGCTGCTATCAATGGATGTAGGTCCAAACGAGACATGCGAGTGCTGGCTGAAAAGCACCAAAGGGGCAGACTGAGCAGTCCTGCCACAAAGCAGTCTGCGTTTCACGGCTCCTCCTCCTTCCTCACGCCCCTGCGCTTCATCTTCTCTCCTCCTCGCCACAAAGCAGCCTGCGTTTCACGGTTCCTCCTCCTTCCTCCACGCCCCTGCGAAGAAGGAGACACTGCTATCAACGCACAGAACTTGAATAGATGTATGTCCAAACGAGACACTGCTATCAACGCGTGCAGAATGAATGGATGTATGTTCAAAGGAGACACTGCTATCAACGCGCGAAGATTGAATGGATGGAGGTCCAAACGAGACACTGCTATCAATGGGTGTAGGTCGAAACGCCACATGCGAGTGCTGCCTGGAAAGCATCAAAGGGGCGGGATGAACAGTCCTGCCACAAGGCAGCCTGCGTTTCACGGTTCCTCCTCGTTCCTCTACCCCCCTGCGCTTCATCCTCCCTCCTCGTTCCTCCTGGGGGTGACCTGTTCGAACAACATGGGCCGCTCCCGCTCGAGGTTCGGCGCGCCGTCCCCGAACCAGAACTCCGCGTAGCACGCCGGCCAGGACCTGCTGTCGAAGGAACTCAAAGGTTTCTGCGTAGGCACCGATAGGGACTGCGGGCCCACTACCCTGCATGCATCTGCTCCAGCCTGCGCTGTTTCCAAAACCACTTGCGCGCGCTCGTCAAACGAACTAGCAGCACTCTGCACATCGAGAACCATTCCGCGCAGAGTATGCCTGCCGCCTTCGTCAGCAACAGGCTGCAGAGCACCGTTGCTATCTGCCACTGTCGGTGTCGTCTCGTTCTTTGCGATGCGTGCTGCCTGCTCCTGCAGTGCCACCAGCGTGCCTTGCAGCGCTTGCATCATTTGGACTGGAGCGACGTCATGCACTGGATCCACTGCAACCGTGAACTCTGCGATGTTTTCATGCAAGTAAGCCATGTCGGGCTGTTCTGGTGATTGTCCGTCGTGCTCTGTTTGCGTACGCTCGTCAGAGTCGTCCTCGTTGTCAGACTCTTCGCCCGCTTCGTCGTCTCTGCCCATCTCTGGCGCTCTGGATGCTGGCCCCAACAGACGTACTGGCGCTTTGTCGGCACCTTCCACTGCTTGCAGACATGCCTGGATGTGGTCTGGCACCCCGTCCTCAGGCAGTCGCGTTACAGCAACATTTTCTTGGATGGTCACCTCAGAAAAAGTTGCGCACTGCTGCTTGCGGTCTTTCACAATCTGCATGTACTCCGCGCGCTTGACAGTCGCCCAGTACGCCTTGGTGAGATTGTGCGCGGCGCCTGAAAAGACGACGTTCAGAGAATCTACAAGCGCGCCCTCCGCCGGCGGCAGCTCCATGGATGGAATTTGAGCAGTGGGCTGGGCGAAGAGGATGGTGTTGCCCGAAATGCCTTTCTGCTGGACATCCGGAGCGCCCTTGCCGAGACGTACTTGCTTCCAACAGCATCGGCCAAGAGACGCCAGCATCTTCGTGGCCTTCGAAGCATTGCGGACGTGCGTGGGCCCCCGACCGATCCAGTTGTCGTTGACCAAGGCGTTTAACGGCATCTTCGGTTTCTTGGCGCAGAGGTCATTGAGGCACTCCCAACACACCCACACCAACGCGTTCGCATCGCCCACTCCTGCGCACGGAGGCCTCTCGTCAGCAGGCTGAGAAGCGCCGCCGGACCTGTCGGCAGCAGGCTGAGAAGCACCGCAGGTTCCCGCCGTTGCTTCTGATGGCGCAACCACAGGGACTCGGCGGGAGTGCAGAAGCCATCGCCACTCTGAATGCTCCGGATGCTGAACGCTGGACGCGTGCAACTGTTCGTGCGGGATCAATGGCCAGCGCCGGCTGTACCTGTCCACGTTCAGGAGCTTGTGCACGAGCTCCGGAGACTGCAAGTAGTACACTCCGCGGTGCTTCAGCAGAGCACGCTTGGGTGGAGCATCTGCCTCGCCATCGGATAGGTCATCACGATCGCTTGCTGAGTCGGCGCAGTGCTCAAAGACACGCTCCTCCGGCACTGCTCCAAACAGGCTGAGTTTGTGGCGATGCTCCAGGTAGTCTTTCTGCGCACAGACTACGCAGGCTGCCTCGCTTCGAGGCACCGCCTCGCCGCCCGAGAAGCGGTTGGCCTTGCTGCCAGGGTGACAGAACTGTTGGAAGTAAGCAAAATTCTGCACCATGATCCTCTTCTCCTGAGCGGTTATCGGCCTGCAGCCAGCGTGCGCCATCAGGTACAGCACCCGTTTGCGGTATTCTGCCTCGCCGGCGTGGTTGCACTGCTTATGCCGCGCAAAGTCCTCTTCTATTAAGAAATCGCAGTCGCAGAGCTGGCAGACGAGCGGTCCCGTCATGACTGCACGGTTAGAGAAAACTCGCAATTGGTTCCCCTCTACTTCGCCGCCGGGGACGTAGCAGCTCTTCCCCGCGGGAGCAGCCAACGCTCTCCGCACTCGCTCCGCGTACCTCTGCGCAAATTCCCTGTGCTGCGCAGGCTGAGGAGCACCGCGGCTGGACACAAGCTCCTTGTAGGTGGCCAGGCGCCGCAGGATTGCCTTGTTACGAATGCCACTCTCCAGCATCAGCAGATCCTGGTCGATCCTGTTCTGCGCCTCCTCAGCGAACCCTTCCATGGGGTTTGGCCTTTCCTCAGCCTCCGCGATGCGAAGCATTGTTTTGCCATCGCTTTCCGCCTGCTGGAGTGCCTGGAGCTCGGCCTCCTGCTCGGGAGAGAACTGCTTGGCCTTCAATTCTTTCCGAACTAGCCAGCCTAGTTGCCGCTCTGCAACACTACGCCCGGCGGACTCTTTCGGAAAGCGGCCGAGGTCTCGCACCTGCCGCATGACCTCCTCGATCTTCGTCTGCTGCATGAGCCCGTCGGACTTCGTATCCGCCTGCTGCAGAGCTTGAAGCTCGGCCTCCTGCTCCGGTGAGAAATGCTTGGCCTTCCGTGTTTTTCGGATTTGCCAAGCCAACTGCCGCTCTGCAAGCGGGCGTTGAGCGCTCTCCTTCGGCCAGCTGCCGAATTCGCGCACCTGCTGCAGGATCTCATCGGTCTTCTGCTTCCGCTTGAACTCCTCGGTTGCAGCACGCTGAGCAGCAGCACCTGCAGCATGCTGAGCAGCAGCGCTGACGGCGCGTGACTCCTCGAGGTCTTGCAATTCCAACATCACGTCATTAGGAATGCTCTCGCGGTGGTCAAAGAAACGTTTGGCCAACTTGTTTTCGGCTCGTGCTTCCTCAGACGTTCCTTTATTTCGCATCGGTAGACGACCGAACTGCTTCACGTCCTCGACGAGCGTTTGCAGAGATCCGCTTAATGCAGAACGCTGAAGGGCAGCGCTGACAGCGGCTGACTCTGAAGGCGTGGCGCATTCGAGGGCTTGCAACTCTAACATAACGTCATTAGGAATGCTGTCGCGGTGGTCGGAGAAACGTTTGGCCAACTTGTTTTCGGCTCGGGCTTCCTCGGACGTTCCTCTATTTCGCATCGGTATACGTCCGAACTGCTTCACGTCCTCGACGAGCGTTTGCAGAGATCCGCTTACGGCAGGTTCGTGTCGTGTCGACCCCGGCGTTGGTTTTTGACACCGCAGGGATCGTTCAACCTTGAACGATCGGCCATTTCCGCAACGTCCAATCGTTCAACATCGATCGATTCTGGGTCGCCGGCGGCGTTCAACCTTGAACGCCCGCGCTGGGGTCGCCGCTGGTCGACACGACGCAAACCTACCGTAATGCCAGAACGCGGAAGGGGCAGCCGCTGACCAGCGGCTGACTCTGAAGGCGTGGCGCATTCGAGGGCTTTGCAACTCTAACATAAACGTTCTATTTGAATAGCGTCGCGGTGGTCGAGAAACGTCTTGGCCAACCCAACTTGTTTCAGACTCGTAACTATCCTCGGACGTTTTTCTGTTTGCTTCGGTACGGACCGAAACTGCTTCAACCAGGTCAACAATTCTGTGCACAGTACCCGTTCAACACAGCACGATGAGGAGCCAGCAATGGTCACTGCAGTCAGGATGAGGATTAGCACCGCTGTTCCGTCTCAGCAACGTAGGAGCATACGAGCCCACCCGACGCCCACCCAGACCGAGAGCTACCAGCATGCCGTGGCATTATTGTGTGCAGTGGGTGCTGGAAAGTTCCTTTGTAAGGATAGCTCTAGGCAAGATGGCTACGGAGACATTGATGATGATGACGGTGATGATGGAGATTCGTTGTGGAGGATGTTGGTGATGGTGATGATGTGAATCAGTGATGTTGATGGTGATGATGATCAATGGCGATGATGAGGTCGCAAAGGATCTGCAGGCTGAGAAGCACCGCAGGCCAACGTGAACCAGTCGTGATGATAGTGATGATGGAGTCGGTTCCAGTAAGTAAGATAAACTGCTATGCATTGACGTATGCTGAAAGGAAACTCGGTATCAACGAGTTGATATACAATGAGGTGTCCGAAAACGAGGCACTGCTATCAACGCTTTTATAGCTGAACGAACCTCTGCTACCGACACTGCTACGAACATGGGAGTTGTCTTGAAATGAGGCACTGCCATGACCTGATTTAGGGTCCAATGAAACACATGCAGAAATGTTTTTTTTTTTCTGGAAAGAGACAGGGATATCAATACGGGAAGTCTCTGTAAACGAGACACTTTGAACGACTGCAGAACAGGCGCTTGTAGCACAGGAAGTGCAGGCTGAGAAGCACCGCAGGCCAACGTGAATCAATCCGTTGGGCAACCTGAGCACAGACCGAAACTCTGTGCAGGCACTCTCAAGGGAGCCAGGGCAGGCTGAGGAGCAATGCGGGCCGCAAACACTACTCTTGCACCAGACGCCACAACAGTAAATAGTGCAGGCTGAGAAGCACCGCATAAATAAACAAGGCAAAGGAAACTACCAAACGATATGTTTGAGGCAAACCTAGCTGGCATCCCGCAAGGCGAATGCGAATCCGCCGAACAGGCACCGAAGAACAAAGACGCTTGCCATGTCCAGCAAGCTGAGAAGCATCGCTGACGAGACATGAGAAACTCTCAGGCAGACCTAGCTGGCAGCCCGCAAGGCGAATGCGAATCCGCAGAACAGGCACCGAGAAACCAAGACGCATGCGATGTCCAGCAAGCTGAGAAGCATCGCTGACAAGACATCAGAAGCTCATCTCAAGCTTTCTCCTGAGGGGTGGCTTTCGAGAATTCGGCACTTCTTGGCGGATTCCGGCGTCTTGCTCCACTCATTCATCCGCTTATGCTCGCCAGATTGCTGAAGCTTTGTGCGCATCCCCAGTGTTCTCATTTTTTTAATGAAGTACTGCGCCTCAGACACGACGGAGTCGTCAATGTGGGTCACGCTGTGCACCGTCATGCCATCTTTTGAACAGCCAGTAATGAGCAACAAGCAGACTCTGTGCTTCGCTCGGTTGGGCGGATCCATTTTGAACGAGAGCAAGTTGTCAACTGAGCAATGTCCGTGAATCGTCACTGAGTGGGAAGACTCACCGTCAGAAGCGTCCGTGACACCTGGTGTGGACACGACGAAGCCAGCCGCAGTGGATACGCACCGAGACTTCTGCGTGGTACGAACGAGAACGACTGCCAAGTGGCAGTTCCGGGTAAGCTGAGAAGCGTCACCCCGCCACCCGCTGGTGAGTACTGCACGCGCATGCCGTAGAAGGGACAAGACCGTATCTCAGAGAGCTGTGCCGCGAGCATTGCATCCTGGCTCTCGCGGCACTGCTTCAGGATCTCCAAGACGACATTGTAAGACGTATTCGGGGCGTGCGATATCTGAAGCGGTGAAACGGCCACCACAGTCGTGTTGACGAAAGTCCGTTGAGGTGTGTCATCCTGTGCATTCGCAGCCACATTGCGCGCGCGTCGTATGATGCGACAATTGCTCAGTGGAGGGAAGGAGATAGCTTTCTCGTCGTGAACTTTTTTGAATTCTTGCATGCTATCAATGCCAGTCAAGGCGAAGGCTGCCGCTTGGGATACGCCGACTTTGCACGAGCCACTGAAATCACGAGCAGTAGTGGTAAAGAAGACGCGCGCGCCTGTGTTCTCCACCACAGAGTCGGCTGGCTCCGGTTCCTCAAGCCTCATCCCATTGACCTGCAACAAGAGTGGCAACGTTGCATTCGGATCTTCCGACGCCATAGCCAGAAAGGCACAGCAGGAGAGGAGTGCTTCTCCGGTGAGAATCTGCGAAGCGTGGTCTGGATCCCATGTACCCGCATGAGCGGTGGTCAGCTGCTCCCGTTCCTTCGCGAAGTCTTGAGTGGCTGCTAAGTCGTGTAGTTGAGTCATTCTGGGACAAGAGCATGCAGAATCCACCACGCGATCCTGCGACAAGTTCAGCTCCAGTTTGCCGTCGAATTTGCCCGCCACGTTGAGAAACAGCAGCGGTTGTCCTTTGTGAGAGCGACAAAGCTCTATGTTGGTGGATCCCCAGACTGCAATCACAGCCTCCGCTGTCTTGGAGTTACTCGTCTGTGTGCCGTCCACCAGATGTACACTTGCCACTGGAGGGTGGCCAGCGGGAGCGCGGGTGTCTGAAACAGAATGAACCACAGCCATGACATCGAAGCAACGCTGCGATTTGATGTTCATCATGTCTGCCACTGTAGTCGCTGGAGCCGGCGCCGATGCCAAGGAGGTCTCCTCCGGAGAGCTTTTGAGCACTGGAGTGCAGGTTGTGCGCTTGAGGTCGACCACGACACGAACAGACGCATGCGCAAAAGCGTCCTGCTGCCGACTGCCCAGGCCGACGTTGGAGAGTTTCCACGCCGTCATCGGAGGGAACTTCTTCAGAGCAGCTTCGACTTCTGCTGGAGTTCCTTTGAGGATGGCCTCACAATAGTGCTCTGAGTCTGTGCCAAGCAGAATGCATGTGAATCGGTTTGCATGGACTAGCTGGCAATTGTTCCTGCTCTTGTACGAGTACTTGATCTCCCTGGGCTTGTATACTCGGACAAGGAAGTCTTGGGTTTTGGCGCTGCTCTTCGTGAGAAAACCCAGTGGAGACGTCGGCTGATCTGCAGCAGCAGCCATGGTAGCTCACTCGGAGGATCACCGTGGAGCGCACAGTGACACAGGCTGAGAAGCACCGTGCACGGCACGGTGAGACTGGGTGAGCAGATGCGGACAGGGCTCGCTTTTGCTTCTTACTCCTGCAATCCAACTTCTTTGAACCAAAACGGCAATGATTACAGAATTTCAAAATTACAAGTGATGCCTCCACGAAGCACCCCCCTGTGGAGTCGAGAAAGCGTGTTGCTGTATGTGTGCGTGACTGGATGGATGTGATGTGCGTGCTGTGTGGTGTACTGTATTGTTTTGTGATGTGCTTCATACTTGTCTGTGAGTATTCAATTTGCTGCGGCACTGTATGTGGTCTATATATTTTCTTGCGTATGCTGTATGCGGTGCTTGCTCTGTGCTGTGGTGTTCATGCTCGTGTTGATGACTCGATTCTAGTCACCAAGAGAAACTGGTATGCATTCGCTTATGCGAAAAGGAAACTCGATATCAAGGAGTTGGTATAGAATAAGTTGTCCGCAAACGAGACACTGCTATCAACGCTTTTTATAACTAAACGAAACAATGCTATCGACACTACTACAAACATGAGAGTTGTTTTTACATGAGGCATTGCCATGAACGGATTCCGAATTCAATGAACCACCTTCAGAAATGATGGGGCGCAAGGATATCAATATGGGAAGTCTCCGCATATATCAATATGGGGCGACCGCACAACAAGCGCATGTAGCAAAGGATCTGCAGGCTGAGAAGCACCGCATGCCAACGTGAATCAATGCGTTTGGCAACCTAAGCACAGACAGACAGTCTGTGCTTAGGTTGCCAAACGCATTGATGTGTCCTCACTCTTTCCAATCTTTTTTTCCTTTTCCAAGTCAATACGGATCGATGCGCAGTGGAAGCCCTAGGCGAATGCGGCGCTGCCCCATCAGCACCTGCATGTTTAAGGAAGATCGAAATGTGGCCACAGGAGAGAATGCTGTTCATGAGCATACACGCAGGCTGAGAAGCACCGCATTTGAAAATAAACAATCAGACTCTGAATGCACCGCAGGCTGAGCAGCGCCGCAGGCAAACGAACAAGGCTTCAGGAACTCGCTGCCTAGCGCGGCCGCATCTTGGGCACCCACTCCTGCACCCACTGCAAGACGTTATTCTTATGCTCGTTCCAAAAGCACAACATTGCAGATATAGTGCAAACAGGTACCGACTTGCCATTACCGCCGGAGCCGAGTGTCAAAGAGATCGCTTTCAAAGCCTGTTGCTCCCGAATCTTCGAAGTCATGCCGGGCATGATTTTTCTCAAGCCAAGGCGCGATCCGCGTGGAACCGGCCACGAACCAGACAAAGCGCAAAGGTCACCAGGCAGCAAGTGTGGCAATGTCAGTTTGGAACTGAGCCCAGCCAGCAAGGTGATTTCCAGAATTCGCTTGCATTTGCATGCTCCACAGCCATCGACTTCGAATTCGCGCTTGTTCGCGAGTTGGAAGACTAGTTTGACAAGGCTGAGAAGCACCCGTCGCCGCCGAAGTCTGCAGGGAAGCCGTGCACGACGAGAGCAAACGCGCCATCTTGTTCCCCGCGACGCGCATGAACTGAACAAGCTGCACTGCCAGGTTGCCGCGACAAATCTTCCCAGGATGCTGGCCGCCACGGTGCACTACCTCCGCAGTATCAAGGTAGCGCCTGAGGCCTCTCAAATCGTTCTGAGCAAGGTATGGCGCTGCAGCATCCACGGTCGCTGCCGAGCCCGTCATGGCAGCAATGTAAATCATGCGCACAAGGTGGCGGGAACGTACCAGAACACTCGTGCTGCGCGAACCTCGCAGGCTGAGAAGCACCGCGGCACCATGCTCCAGAGATTCCTGCAATTTGCGTTGATCGTCAGGGTCAAATGGTTGATATACAGGGTTGTCTGGCGATCGAACACCTGAAACGAATTCGGACAAGAGCTTGTCATTCACACAGCCATGCATTGATGCTATGCCTGAGCATATGCAATCACGCGTTTGCTTAGCTGCACATGCCCCACATGCGAATTGAACTTCTGAATTCGAAGGCGGAGGAAAACTCCGCATGCGGGAGCGAGCGACGGCATCTCTGAGCAAGCACCGCTGATACCTGTTCCTTGCTGTCTTTAGGCCTAGTAGCAATGAAGATATGACATTGAGCTGGAACGACACTTTCACAGGACGATTGTACTTGGAGCGCCTAGTCGTTCTCCTCGCAGCACGGCGGCGACCTGAAATCCGCAATCCGAAATAGATAATGAGCGGTTGTCCAAAATGATTTCGTTCAACCCCTTTGTCGAAAGCTGCCCCGGGAGTTTCCAAATAAACTAACGATGTTTCCGAAATATCAACACACAACAAGAAACCTGTAATGCACGAAGCAACGCACCATAATCCCGCAGAACAGCACTCCCGAAACAATTAAATAAGTATGGAGATGTCTCAAAGCAGAACCCAACGAAGACGAAATACAACATGGGCGGACGGAATGAGCAATGCCAAACCATAGTAGCACTCCTCGGGGTGGCCAGGTCTTTCTTCTCCATGGTGGGAACGACCGCGGGTAAAAACCTCCTGGTCACATCTTTTTTCGTTTTCAAAAAGAATTTCTTCACCATGGCTAGTACACCGAGGAGCACCTGGAAGGACTACGCAGGCTGAGAAGCACCGCGCCACGTGGTCACACGGCGCAAGGCATGCACAGAACAGGACAGCTCTAAGCAAAATGGCTACGAGGAGATTAAGGATGATGATGATGGTGATGATGGAGATTCGTTATAGATAAGGTTGATGATGGTAATGAGCTTGGGCTGATAAGAAAACCCGCATGAATGAGTTGGGATAGAATGAGTTGTCTGCAAACGAGACACTGCTCCGGACGCTTGTATAATTAAAAAGAAACGCTGCTAGTAGCCACGACAAGCGATACTAGAGTTGTCAGCCACGACAAGCGATACTAGAGTTGTCTTTAAACGAGGCACTGCCATCAACGGATTCAACTTCCAATAAAAGAAGATCACAAATGATTTCAGTCTGAAGTGACCCATGGCTATCAATACGAGAAGTCTCTGCAAACTATACACTTCTGGCGACCGCCGCGCACGCGCGTGTAGGAAAGGAACTCCAGGCTGAGAAGCACCGCAGGCCAACGTAAACCAGTCGTGGTCATGATAATGATGGAAATCGTTGATGATGATAGTGATCATGGAGTGGGGGCCAGTAATGAAGATACACTGCTGTGCATTCACTTGCTGCTAAAAGGAAACTCTGTATCAATGAGTTGATATACAATGAGTTGTCCACAAACGAGACACTGCGATCAACGCTTGTATAATTAAAAAGAAACGCTGCTATCGACGCTTCCACCAATACTAAAGTTGACTTTAAACGAGGCACTGCCATCAACGGATTCAACTTCCAATGAAAGAATATCACAAAACAATTTCAGTCTGAAGTGACCCATGGCTACCAATACGAGAAGTCTCTGCAAACTAGACACTTCTGGCGACCGCAGCGGAGACGCGTGTAGCAAAGGATCTGCAGGCTGAGAAGCACTGCAGGCCAACGTGAACCAGTCGTGGTGATGGTGATGATGGAAATCGGTGATGGTGATAGTGATCATGGAGTCGGTTCCATTAACCAACGTACACTGCCATGCATTCACTTATGCTGAAAGGAAACTCGGTATCAGTGAGTTGATATACAATGAGTTGTCCGCAAACGAGACACTGCTATCAACGCTGTTATAACTAACCACAAACGAGACACTGCTATCAACGCTTGTATAATTAAAAAGAAACGCTGCTATTGACACTACTGGCAATACTAAAGTTGACTTTAAACGAGGCACTGCCATCAACCGATTCAACTTCCAATGGAAGAATATCAAAAACGATCTCTGTCTGAAGTGACCCATGGCTATCAACGCGAGAAGTCTCTGCAAACTAGACACTTCTGGCGACCGCAGCGGAGACGCGTGTAGCAAAGGAACTGCAGGCTGAGAAGCACCGCAGGCCAACGTGAACCAGTCGCGGTGATGAGGATGATTGAAATCTGCGATGATGATAGTGATCATGAAGTCGGTTCTAGTAACCAACGTACACTGCTATGCATTCACTTATGGTGAAAGGAAACTCGGTATCAGTGAGTTGATATACAATGAGTTGTCCGCAAACGAGACACTGCTACCAACGCTTTTATAACGAAGCGAACCCATCAGAACACTGCTATCAACGGAAAGAATGCTATAGAAGGACAAAGCGCTAAAGTTCGACGACTGCGTATGTAATGATGTGACGATATACAGACTGAGCGCTTCGTCAATGTGTACATGTTTTTCTGGCGCCTACAAACGGCGCTGACGTGTGTGAGAAAATTGTCCGCGCAGCAAAAGCCGGCGAAGCGTGCGGGAGCTCGCGTGCTGAAAAGAACTACGTCTGCAGGCCGCAAGCTGCAAAAGGTTGCGAGCGGCTCTTGGAAGATGTTTACGGAACGGAGCTAACGTGTCTGAGAACATTGGCATCGAAGCGAAGAGCCTCGGAAACCTGCAGCCTGAGAAGCACCGCAGGAACTCGCATACTGAAAAGGAATGCATTGCAAACCGCACGCTGCGAACCCTGCAGGCTGAGAAGCACCGCAGGATGTCGCATGCTGAAAAGCACTTGTGCTGCAGAGCGCAAGCTGCGAAACCTGCAGGCTGAGAAGCACCGCAGGAACTCGCATGCTTTCGAACACTACTGCTCGAGACCGCAGCTGGAGAGCGGCAGACCGCAGGCTGAGAAGCACCGCGGGCAGGGAGGCCTGCAAAACTCAGATCTCCTGATCGTCTTGGAGGAAGTCACGCCAGTCCGGCGGCTGCCAAGAATCGATGATGCGCCGGGAGCCACCGCCCGTGCTGCCGCCGATGTCAAGGTAGTCGCCTCCGGCCCTGCGCAAACGGCCGTGTCCCAACGCCAGAATCGCTTGGTTGCGGATTTCAAGCAGCTCTCCGCTGTCAAACATCTGCAACACGTTCAGCTGCCTGCGCGTGAGGTTCGGCATGTCCTGGCCAGCGTGGGCAGACGGAAGAGCGCCGACACGACGGAGCTCTTCGCGATGGCGGGAAAGCCGCTCCCCCTCGTTGTAGCGCGCGATTGCTTCTGCCTTCCGGTGGTGCAGACGGCGCCGCTGTTCCCGCAGAGCTTCCTCGGGAGCTGCTGCGCCACGGTCCTCACTGTGATCAGCTTGCAACGCTTGCGTTAGCATATGAACGTCGAAGCGCCCTGAGAAGGCCAGCACCTCCCAGATCTGTTCGGTGCCGGCCACGCGTTGCAAATGGCGATGTCACCGCTTGCGCTTCTGGTCTTTCACAAACCTGGCGAGGCCACCTAGACCTGCGCCCTTGGCCTGGCCACCTTTTCCCGCAGGCTGAGAAGCACCGCGAGAACCTTTCTTACCGCCTGGCCCTTTGCTGGAACCCTGCGGAACCGCATGGCCCCCCTGTGGCGCAGACTTGCCTCTCGCTTTTCCCTTTTCGACATCCCGTTCCTGAAGCGCACGCTGCTGCCGCGACTGCTCGTACTGGTCGCGAGCTAGTCTGACACATTCCTGGCGCTCAGGCTCCGTGAGAACGTAGCGCATGTCGTCGATGTTCTTGCTCCGCAGAAAGTCATGTCGAAGCTGAAGGACAGAGATAATGGCTCGGCCAGTCTCCTCCTGAGACGCAAAGGCCGCGTCATATTCCGAGCCAGGCTGAGGAGCACCAGCTGGATCAGTGTCCGCTAGCTCCGTGGACTTCCTCTTTTTGAAAAGCAAGAGACTGAGATGAAAGAGGACTTTCGGATCGTACTCCTCGTCGTACCTTTCGTCCCAAAACTGCCTCAGCTCCCTGTGCAAGTCGTTCGCGCGAGTTTGAACGACATCCTCGACGTAGTCGGGATCAGCCGGTGAAGTCGGTGAAAGCGGAGGAGTAGGGCTCGGCGACCGATCCCAGTGCGCAGAAGACCCGGCGTCCGCCTGTACGCTGGCGTCGGCGTCGGAGACGTTTTCGACGACAATCTTCCGCCTCTTGCTCTCCCCAGGCTGAGAAGCACCAGGGGGAGTGAGCACAACCGCCACGGCATCGTGTGCGTCGTTGCGCATGCCACGATCCGTAAACGACGCGCCAACGGCAATCGGGCGGAAGCGGGCGACTGCTCCGCAGACCGCGACGCGGTCGCCTTTGAGGTCGGCCGGAGTGGCAAGAACATCCCAGAGCTTCTCGTCGTCCTGCTGGCGCTGGCAAGCCTCCCGCGCCTCCTGGAAAGTCAGGTTGTCGTCGCCGACTGCAAGCAGAACGACTGGCACGTGCGGCTCCGAAGCATTGAGAAGCTGAGCGATGCCGTCCAGGCGCAATCGGAGATGGCGAACTGTCCGCTTTCGAGTCTGAATGCTCGGCGGTTTCTTGCCGCAGACGATGTGCATGTTGGCGATCACCGCGTAGAACTTCTCATGGCCTGGTTTGTTCACCTCAAAGCGTGAGATGACGGCATCAATCTCTCGCCCGCTAGGAGGCCTGTAAACATGGCTGTCTTCGCACGGAGTCACTTCCGCAGGCTGAGAAGCGCCGCGGAAGCCCCAGAGAGTCAAGTAGTTGTCGACCTCCGAGAAGCCAATGCCATCACCGAAAGGCTTACTGAGGATGTCTGTCACGTTGATCGCTGCTCGGCGAAAGCCTTCACGGAACGCACCGACCTCGCATGCACAGACAATGTCAGCATCAGCGTTCTGCACTATCGTGGCGCACACCCTTCCGAAGTTAGCGCAGTGAGTGGCCGCCTGCTTACCAGTCATCATGCCCTGCTCGAACCCGAAATTGAAGGAGGCGACCGTGAAAGACGCAGGCTGCGGAGCGCCAGGACCAGGCGTCTGTCGACCTTCCTCCGCAGGCCGAGAAGCACCGCGAGGCGGCGACACTTCGGACGAGCCTCGCGGAGCAGAGGCTGCGGATGAACGTTCCATATAGCGGTACGGCCAGGGGAACGCCATTGCAATCGAAACTCTGGTGACGAGGCACGTTGAGTGAAATGGACTGCAGTGTCACTAGCAACTCCTGAACCAAGCACGGCTGTCGCGGCAGGAATATAAAATGTGACCCGAGACTAACCTAGTGAAAACTCAGAGAAATCAGTGTGTGTGACGGTTGTGTCAGGGAATTGAAAGTTGAGATGTGACAGGTCGACAAGGACACTGTGTATGAGTGTTGCATGATAGTGAGAGAACGAGTGTTGCCCAGGAGTGTCGCCCAGATATGAAGTTCTGAGAGGTCACAGAGCACAAAGTGTGTGACTGTCGCGTGGGATTACTCTGAATGTATCCCGGGTTTGCCGTTCCAGACAGCCAGATAGCCCGGCGTGTATACCTGTTGTGTGCGATTTTTCCAAATGTAGCCTGGGAATGGCGTTCTGGGAGGTCTCGGAGCACGAAGTGTGTGACTCTTGCATCCTGTTATTCCGAATGTGGCCTGGGAATGGGGTTCTGGGATGCCAAAGAGCTCGAAATGTGTGACTGCTGCATCCCGTTAATCAGAATGTGGCCCGGGAATGGAGTTCTGGGGTGTCAAGTACGAAAAATTGTATAGCTGTTGCGTCCGGCTATTCCGAAAGTGGCCCGGGAATGGCGTTCTGGGAGGTCAAGGAGCACCAAGTGTGTGACTGTTGCATCCGGTTATTCAGAATGTGGCCTGGGAATGGGGTTCTGAGAGGTCGACGAGCACGAAGTGTGTGACTGTTGGTGAAAAAACGAGCCCGGCACAGGCCCGGCCGGCAACTCCCAACGCCTGCCCGGACCCCCCTGTGGAGTGATCTGTGAGCTCTTTTGAGTCAACTAGAAACCTATCAGTCTTCGCTGTTAGGTAAAAAGGTACTCAAATTATCCCGGCAAAGCAACCTAACAGCGATGTGTAGGAGCATGTCTGGAAGCATTCCCCTTAAGATTCAGATAAGAATCCTGTTGTAGAATTCTGCTGTTCTCGCAGTCGTGGTCGCATTCGCGATGGCAGTCGCAGTGGCAACAGCAGTCGCAGTCACAGCCTCAGCCTCAGCCTGCCTCAGCCTCAGCCTCAGCCTGCCTCAGCCTCGCCTCGCCCTCAGCCTGCTTCAGCCTCAACATCAGTCTGCCTCAGCCTCGGCCTCAGCCTGCCTCAGCCTCACCCTCAGCCTGCATCAGCCTCAGCCTGCCTCAGTCTCGCCCTCAGCCTGCTTCAGCCTCAACATCAGTCTGCCTTCGGCCTCGGCCTCAGCCTCAGCCTCAGCCTCACCCTGCATCAGCCTCAGCCTCAGCCTCAGCCTGCCTCAGCATCAGCCTGCCTCAGCCTCAGCCTCAGCCTGCCTCTGCCTCAGCCTGCTTCAGCCTCAGCCTCAGTCTGCCGTCGGCCTCGGCCTCAGCCTCAGCCTGCCTCACCCTCAGCCTGCATCAGCCTCAGCCTCAGCCTCAGCCTGCCTCAGCATCAGCCTGCCTCAGCCTCAGCCTCAGCCTGCCTCAGCCTCAGCCTCAGCCTGCCTCAGCCTCAGCCTCAGCCTGCCTTCAGCCTCGGCCTCGGCCTCAGCCTGCCTCAGCCTTAGCCTGCATCAGCCTCAGCCTCAGCCTGCCTCGGCCTCAGCATCAGCCTGCCTCAGCCTCAGCCTCAGCATGCCTCAGCCTCAGCCTCAGCCTGCTTCAGCCTCAGCCTCAGTCTGCCTTCAGCCTCGGCCTCAGCCTCAGCCTGCCTCAGCCTCAGCCTGAATCAGCCTCAGCCTCAGCCTCAGCCTGCCTCAGCATCAGCCTGCTTCAGCCTCAGCCTCAGCCTGCCTCAGCCTCAGCCTCAGTCTGCTTCAGCCTCAGCCTCAGTCTGCCTTCAGCCTCGGCCTCAGCCTCAGCCTGCCTCAGCCTCAGGCTGCATCAGCCTCAGCCTCAGCCTCAGCCTGCCTCAGCATCAGCCTGCCTCAGCCTCAGCCTCAGCCTGCCTCAGCCTCAGCCTCAGCCTGCTTCAGCCTCAGCCTCAGTCTGCCTTCAGCCTCGGCCTCAGCCTCAGGCTGCCTCAGCCTCAGCCTGCATCAGCCTCAGCCTCAGCCTCAGCCTGCCTCAGAATCAGCCTGCATCAGCCTCAGCCTCAGCCTCAGCCTCAGCCTGCTTCAGCCTCAGCCTCAGTCTGCCTTCAGCCTTGGCCTCAGCCTCAGCCTGCCTCAGCCTCAGCCTGCATCAGGCTCAGCCTCAGCCTCAGCCTGCCTCAGCATCAGCCTGCATCAGCCTCAGCCTCAGCCTGCCTCAGCCTCAGCCTCAGCCTGCTTCAGCCTCAGCCTCAGTCTGCCTTCAGCCTTGGCCTCAGCCTCAGCCTGCCTCAGCCACAGCCTGCCTCAGCCTCAGCCTCAGCCTCAGCCTGCCTCAGCATCAGCCTGCCTCAGCCTCAGCCTCAGCCTGCCTCAGCCTCAGCCTCAGCCTGCTTCAGCCTCAGCTTCAGTCTGCCTTCAGCCTCGTCCTCAGCTTCAGTCTGCCTTCAGCCTCAGCCTGCCTCAGCCTCAGCATCAGCCTGCCTCAGCATTCAAAGTGTGGCCCGGGAATGGAGTTCTGGGAACTCGAAGAACACGAAGTGGCCTACAGTTGGCTCCGGGCATTCAAAATCATGCCCAGGAATAGAGTTCTGGGAACTCGAAGACCACGAAGTGGCCTACAGTTGGCTCCGGGCATTCAAAATCATGCCCAGGAATGAGTTCTGGGAACTCGAAGACCACGAAGTGGCCTACAGTTGGCTCCGGGCATCCAAAATGTGGCCCGGGAATGGAGTTCTGGGAACTCGAAGACCACGAAGTGGCCTACAGTTGGCTCCGGGCATCCAAAATGTGGCCCGGGAATGGAGTTCTGGGAGGTTCGAGAAACACGATAGGATGACTGTTGTGCCGCCCTCCAGGAATGTGGCCATGGGAATGGCGTTCGGGAGGTCCCAGAGCACCAAGTGGTATGATCTGTTGCATCCGGTGGTTATTCAGAATGTGGCCTGGGAATGGCGTTCTGGGAAGTCGAAGAGCACGAAGTGTGTGACTGTTTATGAAAAACGAGCCCGGCACCTGCCGCCCGGCAACTCCCAACGCCTGCCCGGACGCCCCTGTGGAGTGATCTGTGAGCTCTTTTGAGCCCATTAGAAACCTATCAGTCTACGCTGTTAGGTAATTATCCCGGCAAAGCAACCTAACAGCCATGTGTAGGAGCATATCTGGAAGCATTCCCCTTAAGATTCGGATGAGAATCCAGTTGTAGAATTCTGCTGTTCTCGCAGTCGTAGTCGCATTCGCGATGACAGTCGCAGAGGCAACGGCAGTCGCAGTCACAGCCTCAGCCTCAGCCTGCCTCAGCCTCAGCCTCAGCCTGCCTCAGCCTCAGCCTGCCTCAGCCTCAGCCTCAGCCTGCTTCAGCCTCAGCCTCAGTCTGCCTTCAGCCTCGGCCTCAGCCTCAGCCTGCCTCAGCCTCAGCCTGCATCAGCCTCAGCCTCAGCCTCAGCCTGCCTCAGCATCAGCCTGCCTCAGCCTCAGCCTCAGCCTGTCTCTGCCTCAGCCTCAGCCTGCTTCAGCCTCAGCCTCAGTCTGCCGTCGGCCTCGGCCTCAGCCTGCCTCAGCCTCAGCCTGCATCAGCCTCAGCCTCAGCACGAAGCGACCCAGCTAGAAGGACAAAGCGCTGAATGTACACCGATGTGTTCGACGACTGCGTATGTAATGATGTGACGATATACAGACTGAGCCCTTCGTGAATGTCTACATGTTTTTCTGACGCCTACAAACGGCGCTGACGTGTGTGAGAAAATTGTCCGCGCAGCAAAAGCCGGCGAAGCGTGCGGGAGCTCGCATGCTGAGACAGACTACGTCTGCAGACCGCCAGCTGCAAAAAGTTGCGAGCGGCTCTTGGAAGATGTTTACGGAACGGAGCTACGGTGTCTGAAAACATTGGCATCGAAGGGAAGAGCCTCGGAGCCCTGCAACCTGAGAAACACCGCAGGAACTCGCATACTGAAAAGGAATGCATTGCAAACCGCACGCTGCGAACCCTGCAGGCTGAGAAGCACCGCAGGATGTCGCATGCTGAAAAGCACTTGTACTGCAGAGCGCTAGCATCTATCTCGGGCTCGGACCCCCCCGTCCTGATCCAGAACGTGTCCGGCCACGGCCTGAAAATGCCGTTCCAACTCCCGAGGATCAGCTGGCACTCCGGCTCTGGGACACTCCAGTACGTCTTGAGCACCTTGAGCCAGGCCCCATCTCGGGATCCCCACAGCACGCTGTACTTGACCGAGACCGTGCCGAACTCATAACAATTGACCTCCGAAGGACCTGCGAGTGCAGGCTGAGAAACACCACGCGATTGCAGGGCACGGCATTGCGTGTCACATGAGTGCAGGCTGAGAAGCACCACATCTCGTTTGCCAGAGATCACTCCCAGGTTATTTGATCCCGCAACACCAGCCACGGCGTAGCTGCCACAGGGGCCGCAGATAGCAACGGTTCGGTCACCCAATTGGCGTTCCGGTGAGTCACAATTCGCGCGTGGCTCCACGAGCCTGTGTAGCGCGATTTGCGGGGCACCAGTGTGCTGTAGGTGTTGTTGCCGTAGCAGAAGACGGCCTCTGGAGCCCAGTGCGGATTCCAGCGGACAGCGTAGACCCTGTGGACGCCATTGCGGATGACGTCGCGCGCACCTTCGATATGTGCCACCCATCGAAGCCAGTCAAATGCTGAGCCATCGGTGATGTCAACAGCACCTGGGGCAGTCTCGCCATGGTGGTAGTGCAACAGCGATTGGAGAGCGGCGCTGGCTTCGTCGCGGCCCACAATCTGGCGCGAGCAGGCTGCCTCTTGCAGGTGCTCCTGTGTGAAGAGCAGTGGGGCATCACCGCCAGTCTCGGCAGGCTGAGCAGCGCCACCGTCAGGCACGGCAGTCTGAGCAGCGCCGCCACGAGGAACATGAGGCTGAGCAGCGCCAGGCTCAGGCACGGCAGGCTGAGCAACGGCGCGTGGTGGACCGACATAGGTGGGCTCATCGGGTCGGCCGTTCTTATGGTAATGCAGGCGCATGGCTGAACCGTCTGCACGACGGAACTCGAAGAAGTGCCTGCCGTGGCCATCCGTGTTGGAGTAGTAGGGTCGCGCTCTGTCTCGATGATGCGAAAGAGAACCTGGGCGATGCCCTGCCCGATTATGCGCTCAGCGAAACCCGGAGCGGCAGACCGAAGCAGTTGCTTCCAGTCGTAGGACGGGTCGTTTGTTACGTCTTTGAACGACAAGTTGTTGACAATGCACTCGGCGCGCAGCGCGCGCTGCCACTGGCAGGCGGTCTTGCCGCCCATCCCTGGTGTACGGCGGATGTCTTCGAGGTGAGCCTGCTCAAAGACCACGTCGACACCTGGCTGAGGAGTCGGTGCGGGCGGATCCGGCAGAATCTCCCACGGGCCATCGCACGGGGCCGGGGGTGGCGGGGGCGATGCCTTGCCGCGTGCTGGCATTGTGACAAGGCAGGCTGAGGAGCACCGCCGCGGCTGGACGGCCAGGTGAAACTCGAGCAAACATGGTTAAGGATGATGATGATGGTGTTGATAGGAAACCCGGCATCAGCGAGTTGATGTACAATGAGGTGTCCGCAAACGAGACACTGCTGTCAACGCTGTTATAACTAACCACAAACGAGACACTGCTATCAACGCTTGCACAATTAAAAGAAACGCTGGCATTGACACTACTAGCAATACCAAAGTGGAGTTTAAACGAGGCACTGCCATCAACCGATTCAACTTCCAATGAAAGAAGATCACAAATGAGTTCACTCTGAAGTGACCCATGGGTATCAATGCGAGAAGTCTCTGCAAACTATTCACTCATGGCGACCGCCGCGCACACGCGTGTAGGAAATCGTTGATGATGATAGTGATAATGGAGTGGGGGCCAGTAATGCAGATACACTGCTGTGCATTCACTTGCTGCGAAAAGAAACTCTGTATGAATGAGTTGATATATAATGAGTTGTCCACAAACGAGACACTGCTATCAACGCTTGTATAAGTAAAAAGAAACGCTGCTATCGACACTTCCCCCAATACTAAAGTTGTCTTTAAACGAGTCACTGCCATGAACGGCTTCAACTACAGTGTAACGAAAGGAACTGCAGGCTGAGAAGCACCGCAGGCCAACGTGAACCAGTCGTGGTGATGAGGATGAGTGAAATCTGCGATGATGATAGCGATCATGAAGTCGGTTGTAGGAACCCACTTTTGTAGTAACCAACATACACTGGTATGCATTCACTTATGGTGAAAGGAAACTCGGTATCAGTGAGTTGATATAGAATGAGTTGTCCGCAAACGAGACACTGCTATCAACGCTTTTAGAACGAAGCGAACCCATCAGAACACTGTTATCAACGGAAAGAATGCTGTAGAAGGACAAAGCGCTGAATGTACACCGATGTGTTCGACGACTGCGTATGTAATGATGTGACGATATACAGACTAAGCCCTTCGTGAATGTCTACATGTTTTTCTGACGCCTACAAACGGCGCTGACGTGTGTGAGAAAATTGTCCGCGCAGCAAAAGCCGGCGAAGCGTGCGGGAGCTCGCATGCTGAGACAGACTACGTCTGCAGACAGCCAGCTGCAAAAGGTTGCGAGCGGCTCTTGGAAGATGTTTACGGAGCGGAGCTACGGTGTCTGAAAACATTGGCATCGAAGCGAAGAGCCTCGGAGCCCTGCAGCCTGAGAAACACCGCAGGAACTCGCATACTGAAAAGGAATGCATTGCAAACCGCACGTTGCGAACCCTGCAGGCTGAGAAGCACCGCAGGATGTCGCATGCTGAAAAGCACTTGTACTGCAGAGCGCAGGCTGCGAAACCTGCAGGCTGAGAAGCACCGCAGGAACTCGCATGCTTTCGAACACTACTGCTCGAGACCGCAGCTGGAGAGCGGCAGACCGCAGGCTGAGAAGCACCGCGGGCAGAGAGACTTGCAAAACTCAGATGTCCTGATCGTCTTGGAGGAAGTCACGCCAGTCCGGCGGCTGCCAAGAATCGATGATGCGCCTGGAGCCACCGCCCGTGCTGCCGCCGATGTCCAGGTAGTCGCCATCGCCCCTGAACAGACGGCCGTGCCCCAACGCCAGAATCGCTTGGTTGCGGATTTGAAGCAGCGCTCCGCTCTCAAACATCTGCAACACGTCCAGCTGCCTGCGCGTGAAGTTCGGCTTTGGCTGGCCAGCCTGGGCAGACAGATGGAGGGAAAGCCGCTCCCCCTCGTTGTAGCGCGCGATGGCCTCGGCCTTCTGGTGGCGCAGCCGGCGCCGCTGTTGCCGCAGAGCTTCCTCGGGAACTGCTGCATCACGGCCCTCACTGTGATCAGCTTGCAACGCTTGCGTTAACCAATCAACGTCGAAGCGCCCTGAGAAGGCCAGCACCTCCCAGATCTGTTTGGTACCGGCCACACGTTGCAAATGGCGATGCCACCGCTTACGCTTCTGGTCTTTCACAAACTTGGCGACGCTACCCAGACCTGCACCCTTGGCCTGGCCACCTTTTCCCGCAGGCTGAGAAGCACCGTGAGAACCTTTCTTACCGCCTGGCCCTTTGTTAGGACCCTGCGGAACCGCATGGCCCCCTTGTGGCGCAGACTTGCCTTTCGCTTTTCCCTTTTCGATATCCCGTTCCTGAAGCGCACGCTGCTGCCGCGACTGCTCGTACTGGTCGCGAGCTACTCTGACCAATTCCTGGCGCTCAGGCTCCGTGAGAACGTAGCGCATGTCGTCGATGTTCTTGCTCCGCAGAAAGTCATGTCGAAGCTTAAGGACAGAGAGAATGGCTCGGCCAGTCTCCTCCTGAGACGCAAAGGCCGCGTCATATTCCGAGCCAGGCTGAGGAGCGCCAGCTGGATTAGTGTCCGCTGGCTCCGTGGACTTCCTCTTTTTGAAAAGCAAGAGACTGAGATGATGGAGGACTTTCGGATCGTACTCCTCGTCGTACCTGTCGCCCCAAAGCTTCCTCAGCTCCCTGTGCAAGTCGTCCGCGCGATTCTGAACGACATCCTCGACGTAGTCGGGATCACCCGGTGAAGTCGGTGAAAGCGGAGGAGTAGAACTCGGCGACCGATCCCAATGCACAGAAGACTCGCGGTCCGCCTGTACGCTGACGTCGGCGTCGGAGACGTTTTCGACGACAATCTTCCGCCTCTTGCTCTCCCCAGGCTGAATAGCACCAGGGAGAGTGAGCACAACCGCCACCGCATCGTGTGCGTCGTTGCGCATGCCACGATCCGTAAAAGACGCGCCAACGGCAATGGAGCAGAAACGGGCGACTGCTCCGCAGACCGCGACGTGGTCGCCTTTGAGGTCGGCCGGAGTGGCATGGACCTCCCATACCTTCTCGTCGTTCTGCTGGCGCTGGTAAGCCTCCCGCGCCTCCTGGAAAGTGAGGTTGTCGTCGCCGACTACAAGCAGAACGACTGCCTGGTTTAGATTCTCAAGAATCTTGGCCAGGCCGTCCAGGTGCAAGCGGAGATGGCGAACTGTCCGCTTTCGAGTCTGGATGGTCGGCGGTTTCTTGCCGCACACGATGTGCATGTTGGCGATCACCACGTGGAACTTGTCATGGCCTGGTTTGTTCACCTCAAAATGTGAAATAACAGCATCAATCTCTCGGCCGCTAGGAGGCCTGTAAACTTTGCTGTCTTCGCACAGAGTCAGTTCCGCAGGCTGAGAAGCACCGCGGAACCCCCAGAGAGTCAAGTAGTTGTCGACCTCCGAGAAGCGAATGCCATCACCGAAAGGCTTACTGAGGATCTCTGTCACGTTGATCCCTGCTCGGCGAAAGCCTTCACGGAACGCACCGACCTCGCAGCCACAGACATATCAGCATCAGCGGTCTCCACTATCGTGGCGCACAACCTTCCGAAGTTAGCGCAGTGAGTGGCCGCCTGCTTACCAGTCATCATGCCCTGCTCGAACCCGAAATTGAACGAGGCGACCGTGAAAGACGCAGGCTGCACAGCGCCAGAACCAGGCGTCTGTCCACCTTCCTCCGCAGGCTGAGAAGCACCGCGAGGCGGCGCAGGCTGAGAAGCACCGCGAGGCGGCGACACTTCGGACGAGCCTCGCGGAGCAGAGGCTGCGGATGAACGTTGGACATGGGGGTACGGCCAGGGGAACGCCATTGCAATCAAAACTCAGTGGTCTGCAGTGAATGAATGCAGTGGCACGATTGAATGCAGAGGACTGCAGTGTCACTAGCAAGTCCTGAACCAAACACAGCTGTGGCGGAAGGAGTATGAAGCGTCTGGCTATTCAAAATGTGGCCCGGGAATGGAGTTCTGGGAACTCGAATACCAGGAAGTGGACTAGAGTTGGCTCCGGGCATCCAAAATGTGGCCCGGGAATGGAGTTCTGGGAAATGGAAGAGCACGAAGTGGCCTACAGTTGGCTCCGGGCATCCAGAATGTGGCCCGGGAATGGCGTTCTGGGATGTCGAAGAGCACGAAGTGGCCTACAGTTGCATCCGCCCCCCCAGAATGTGGCCCGGGAATGGCGTTCTGGGATGTCGAAGAGCACGAAGTGGCCTACAGTTGCATCCGGCCCCCCAGAATGTGGCCTGGGGATGGAGTTCTGGGAAGGCGAAGAGCACGAAGTGTGTGACTGTTGGTGAAAAACGAGCCCGGCACCCTGCCGCCCGGCAACTCCCAACACCTGCCCGGACCCCCCTGTGGAGTGATCTGTGCTCTTTTGATCCCACTAGAAACCTATCAGTCTTCGCTGTTAAGTAAAAATGCGGGGGATACGCGAAGCGTCTAGAATATTCTTCGGAAATGAGAGCCCAACAGCAACAGCAACAACAACAACAACAACAAGCTTACGTATGTTCGCTCTTATATGCTCGCGTGTCATGCACTATGCATATCCCAAACCCTGGATACCCGCCCTCTTCGTATTCGATCGCACCCCCTTTTGGGGGGGTATATTCAGTCCCTGCCACGCGCGGTTGGTGAAGCCCGTGAAAACGAAGGGTAACAGATAACTGTGGATAATGAGGACGAAGGGGTCGGAGGAAGGGAGGGGAGGGGCAAAAAGAAGGGAGGAATATGATTTGCGCTGTGAGTGGCGATTCAGATCGCGCCATGGCTTGCGCCAGCCACTCCAACACAGGTTAACAAAAAGTTGTGCCATGGGTCGCGCCAGAAACAGCGCCACGTACCCCCCCCTTGAAAGAACAGCTCGTGGATACCCCCACGGGGGGACGTACAGCTGCGAACTGGTGTCAGAAACAAAGTTCGTGGAAACCTGAAAAAGAAGCGGGATGTTGGGAGAGCGGGGCGGGAGGATAATGAGAACTGCAACCGTGTCGAGAGGAGCGCCGAAGCCCCAAGTGAGAGCGCGATTCTTCAATAATTGTAAGGAAGTATCAAGCGGGAGCCGCGATCCGGTGGCAAATTGCAAGGAAGTCCCAAGCGAGAGCGCGATTTTTCCATAAATTATGAGGAAATATCAGGCGGGAGCCGTTGTTGTTGTTGATGTTGTTGCAAACCGGGGGCCAACAACACAGTTTGACCCTGAAGATTTTCCCCTACAAAAAACAGGATGCGAGCCCCGGGAAGGGTACTTCAATCGAAAAAAACAGTGTGCACCAGACGGGGGGGATCAACCATAATTATTCTCCAGAAATGAGAGTTCAACAACTACAACAACAACAACAACAACCACCAAACAACAACAACAACAACAACAACAACAACAACAACAACAACAACAACAACAACAACAATTACTAGCACGTGGGGACACTCCGTTCTCACCAGTGCCAGGGTTTTCATAGGAGGCGGGCAATACCCCCACTTTGTGGGGGGGCCGGTTCAAGCTATACCAAATGTCCAAACGACTCTTCGCCACCACCCACACCCAGCTTCCCGCCCTATGACGTTCGGACACTTCACTTCGTGGCATGCGGACGACCGGGGCTACTATTCAAGGCCCCGCGGCCGACGACGACGGCGTGCGCGCGCGAAGAAAAAACGAATGTGTCCCGCATGGTATTATTTGACAGGGATGATGGCCCTGGCAGGTGCGCAACCGTTGTTGCAGAAGTTCGAAAAAAGTTGCTCGCAAAAGCCCGTTTGACAGAAATGTTGAAAAAGAGTTGGGTTTCCTACGAATCCGCAAGAGCGCGCGGGATGAGATTTTGACATTTTTTTTGTTGAAAAACCATTGGTTTTTTGATGTTTGTATGTTGAAATCGCTCCGAACACTAAGCTTTTGGAAGGATTTCGTCTTGCGCGCGCGAATGTCCACTTTACCTTATTTTTTGCAAGGGATTCTTGAAATTTGATTATATTAGAACAAGAAATGTCATTTTATAGTGTTTTTTGCAAGGAAAAGCGGGGGGGAACAAAACAACCGGATCTTGATCACATCGAATTACCTGAGGCTTCCTCACGAAAATGATGAAAATGTAGCTGCGGCCTAGGCGCGGCGGGGGGGGCGTGCACCAGGGGGCCCAACAATAATTATTCTTAGAATTAATAATGTTCAACAACAACAACAACAGACACCACAGCAACAACAAACAACAACAACAACAACAGCAACAGCAACAGCAACAGCAACAGCAACAGCAACAGCAACAGCAACAGCAACAACAACAACAACAACAACAACAACAACAACAACAACAACAACAACAACAACAACAAAATGGTACCCTGACGATTTGACTATTCTTGGATATTCCTCCTGTAGAGGGACACGCCAGACTCAAGTCTTACGTTTGCCCGACACGGCTGCACACGAGTACGTCGGCGCTGGGGCCACAGCTGCCGGGGCCGCCCAGGCCAGGACATTCTGCCGACCTGGCCTTTGGAGACCCCGCCTGGGTCGAGCGAGCAGTGGGGAATGCCTCGACCCTCGGCGGAAGCCTCCTCGGGCGCGCCGACGGGGGAAGGCAGACATGCATATACAGCAGGGGCCCGACCACAAGAGATTTTCCGCAAGAGACCCAACCCTGAGACCACAGTGCGTCCCTCGATGTCTGGTTGGGAACGTCCCGCTTCCCAGGGCAAGACCGTCGAAACTCAAGCAACCCAGGGCACCCTGGAGGCAAGCAGGGTGTTTCTCGGCATGGCTCTCCGCTGTGAACATAAACGTTTCGAAGTCCGAGCGGACTTCTTGGATCTGCGCTGGACGCCATCCCTCCCTGGCGCGCGGACATGCCAGGAGCGGCGCTGGAGGCGCCGCCAGGAGGCCCCAGCGCCTGCGACGTCCAGCCCGACGCGGCACTCAGGGCGGGTGAAAATTGATACCCCTGCTGGTGCGCGTCGGGGAAAAAAGGGATCCAGCCGCCCTGGGGCAGGCGTCGCCGACAGCGGAAATGTTAGGCTTCGTCATTCGTCTGTGATGCCGCCGCTCTTCGTCCGTCCGTTGACACCGTTGTTCAGCGCTCCTCGTCCGCCATACCGTTCTTCGTCCGTTGCCTCAACTCGGGCCTGTCCCCCTCCTACAGGGGGATGTTCGACGAAAAATAAAAAATACCCCAAAAATCATCCAAAAATAGTCGGGGGATTATTTTTCTGGTATGTTTTACCTTTTTGTTGCATTTTGGGGGTATGTTTTGTTTTTCGTCGAAAATCCCCATGTAGAGGGACACGCCCGACATAACCGTTGCACCGCTCTGAGTCCGTCCCCCTGACGGCGGAAGGCACGAGGACACCTGGGAAGACCACAAGGCACCGATGCCGCTGCCCTCGGGAGCGGCCACGAGGGGGGCGTCCAAGAGGGGGGGTTCTGGACTCCTGGGGTGCCCTGGGGACCTCTTGAGCCGTGCTGGGGCCATCATGAGCGCTCTTGGTACCCTGCTGGGCCGTCCTCGGCTCATTTTGGCTCCTCTTAGGCGGTCTTGGGGGTATCTTAGGCTGTCTTGGAGGCCTCTTGGGCCGACTGGGAGCCTCTTGGAGACCCGGGGAAGGGGTAACCAAAAATCGGGAGCGGCCAAGAGGGGGGTGTCCAAGAGGGGGGGGTGCAGATCGTGACCGGCGGCATGTGCGCGGCCCAGCGGGGGGGCCAGGGACGCAATGAAATAAGAAGAGGCGCCACGAAATCTGGGGAAATATCGCGACCCCCGCCGTGATATCCACCCCCCCTAGTTCATCACCCCCCTCTTTTCCGCCCCCGAGCTACTCCCTGGGCATCTCCCGGGGTGCGTTCTGGCCAGGATTTCGAGGGGGAATCCAGCGGTGGCGACGGGGGCCTCCCAGAGGGCCCTCCAACGGGGAAAACGAGGAAGGGTGGTGGTATGGGTTCGGGGTTTGAGGACGACTTGCTGTCGGAGAAGGGTTGCGACCGTCGCGGACCGTTTATGGGATGTCGCAGGGCTTCCTTGGACTGGTTTTGGGGCTGTTTAGACGCTGTCTTGGAGGGGGGCAGGTGTCTTCGGCCCTAATGGCGCCATCCAGGGTTGCCAGATCGTTATCACGACACGCAAGTCTTGGCTTGTGGGTTCGTCGGGGAGATCGCTGAACAGCCTTGCGGCATTGACTCCATTGGCTGGCTATCTGATGAAATGTCGAGGCCGTAATTTGCTGGTCTATGGATGTCGTCACATTTTCTTGGCCTGTCTGGCCGAGCACGTGCGGAAGGGTGAGGAATGAAGGAGGGCGGGACAAAAACTGCCATGAGATAATGCACGCGCTGCCACGCCAAGCTGGCGGAGCACGTGCAGAAGAAACGAAGAATGCCAGAAGGCCCAAGGCAAACTGCCTTGGTACATAATGCACGCGCTGTCACGCGGGTAGCGGAGCACTTGCAGGAAGATCGAGGAAAGACAGAGGAAGGAGGGAACGCAGCCTTGCTATTGAATGCATGCGCTGTCACGCCAGCTGGCGAGCACGTGCAAAAATCCCTCCTGGTCGCACCGGCAGGGCCTCAAGTTCGAGGACTTTGACTTCAGTACTGAAGAGCTTTCGAGCCACCTCCAGCCATCCTTCGGCATTATTTGAGCCTCTTGGACGGACGCATGCTGGAGATGCGGTCTTGGGCGTCTGTTGGGGCCTTTTTGGAACCCTCGTGGGGGCTTGCATGGTCATCTTGGAAGTCTCGTGGGGCCGTGTTGGGGCTGGTTTGGGGGCCTCTTGGGCTGTCTCTGGGCCATCGTAGGGCCGTGCCGAGGCCGTCTTGGACCCATACTGCGCCGTCTTGGAGCCGTCTTGGGCGGTCGGAAGCTAAGAAGAGCGAAAGCACAGAAATCCTTCAATCACCTCAAGAACATCAATGTGTTTGGCCTCATCAAGGCCTCTTTGGGACGCGCCCAGTGCTCCTGGGACTCCTGGGGTGCCCTGGGGACCTCTTGAGCCGTGCTGGGGCCATCCTGAGCGCTCTTGGTACCCTTCTGGGCCGTCCTCGGCTCATTTTGGCTCCTCTTAAGCGGTCTTGGGGGTATCTTAGGCTGTCTTGGAGGCCTCTTGGGCCGACCGGAAGCCTCTTTCGGGAATGGACAAAACCCCCCTTTAGCAAAACGTGGTTTAGTGAAAACGACCTGAGGCCCAAACCTGGCGGGCGCAAGCCTGGAAAATGACGGCCACGGCGCCCTCTCGAGAACCGAAAACGGACAATTCACTAATCGACGTGTCACTGTTGGGGGTTTTGTCCACCCCCGACTCTTGGAGACCTGGGGAAGGGGTGACCAAAAGAGGAGCGAGATGGCAGCCAGGAGCCGGGCCCCCGGGCGAGGATCGAGGTCCGGAGCTGTCTTGTCTTTGGGGGCTCTCGTCGTCGCCGCGGCTGGACGCATCTCGAAGCAACGTTTTTTTCCCAACCATCCTGTGGTGTTGGGTCCTCGTTTTGAAAAGACGGTCCCCGCGTTCCTCCTCCTTCTCCTCCTTTTCCTCCTCCTTCTCCTCGCCCTCCTCCCTCCTGCGTTCGCATGCCTCCCCACCACCCATTTCGGCACACCCCTCACACGTTTCGTGGCCCCATAGGCAGCTCCACCGAAGGCCCCAGTGGCTGCGTTCGCATGCCTCCCCACCACCTATTTCGGCACACCCCTCACACGTTTCGTGGCCCCATAAGGAGCTCCACCGAAGGCCCCA